>JAQGAF010003413.1:0-17756 GCA_034687865.1 Kryphioiulus occultus
ACCTCCCTGGCTGTATCCCTCTACCCTGCTGTCAGGTTTTTCTGTCGCCTTTTGTTGGGTGCCTGGCCACTGCAGCATTGTGAGCAATGTTGCAGCCGACCGTGCCACCTCCAGGGCACTTGGCCGGCCTCCTTCCGCCTTGTCAGTCCCTTCAATGGACTTGATGCTGCTGGTCAGCTTGGTAGCAGCAGTGGGCATCCCACCATTCACCCACTTTATGTCCCTCAGGATTTGTCACAGTGTGATGCAGTCATGCTCCCCAAGTTCTCAGAGCTTTATCTACTGCCAAAAGCTCTTTGTGGAAGGCAGAATACATGGTTTCAGCATCATTCAGCTTCCCAGATGTGAAAGCACAAGGGTGAACGGCTTCATCTTTAAAGATGTCAAGCAAAGCGCCAGGAGCATGTCCGAAGCGTCGGTATTCACGGCCAACTGGTCACCAAAACGAGTGATGTGTAAAACCGGTTTGGAGACGGAACGGATGTCTCACACAGACATATATGTTGGCCAGGATTGGACGAGTTCGGTCTTCTGATGGACTACTGAGGTGCAACAGGCATCCACTACAAAACCAAGATGGAGGATTTGTGTAATGGCTCTGCAGCACCAAGTGCAAGGTCCATACTTGGCCTAAGGGCTAGGCATGCATTGCAGGGTAGCTAATCCGGCAACAGGTGCAAGGTTGAAGTTTGGGCCCAAAAGGCAAGAAGGGGCAACCCAAAAGTACAAAACTAAAGATGCCTAATTTCAGGAAAAGGGTCTAGCTCACGGTCACCATCAAATCTTGTGTGCAGCTGGGGGATTTCAGCTACCCGTCAAACACGAATGCAACACCATGCTTTGTGACGTCACATGAAGCATAGAGGATGAATGGTCACGTGTTTTGTGACGACATCCACGTCCGCGTTCTCGGTAAATGGTGGCGGCGTTTTCGATGCGAAAATGGGTAAGTTTCCATACAAGCTGTGTACCACCAACATTGAAATAATTCGGGTAACATGGTTTTTCCATATGTAGGGTATAGTTCCACACAAATGGCGACGAAATCATTAATACGTTTTATAGGTAAATAATCGATGAAAAATAAGATGCCAAAAGCTGTATGTTAAAAATTCTATTGGCATTTATTTGCTACGCAATGTGTTCGCAATGCTTCACGTGACGTCACAAAGCATTGCGTTGCGTTCGCATTTGACAAGTAGATGAAATCCACTAATGAAATGATAAAGCTTCTACATTCTAGAAGAAAGTTAGTAAAAAAAAGACCAGAATTGTGGAAAAACAACCTCTGGTTCCACTATCATGATAAAGCACATGCTCATGCATCACTACTTATTCGTGACTTTTGGACAAAACAAAGACAACTGCTTCCCCAGCCACCCTGCTCACCTGACCTGGTCCCTGCTGTGTTTTTCCTATTTCCTAAGCTGAAGTCAACTTTAAAAGGACAAAAATTTCAGTCGATTAATGACATCAAACGATATGTCCTGTCAGTGCTATGCGGCATCCCAAAAAAGTGCACATCAGGACTGCTTCCGGTAGTTGCAGATTGGTTGAGCACTATGTATCAATAGTAGATGGGAATACTTAAGGAGATAAAACTTAAAAGGTTGTACGAACTTTATAAAAAATAGTTCTGGAACTTTTTTAAGCTTGATCTCCAAATGTGCAGCTTCTTCCTGCTTCATAGTTGTTGCAGGAGTTGTTGTTCATTTTCACATGTTAACCCAGCAGAAAAAGTACCATCATGTTGTAAATTTGCAATCCGATTCCAATCCATAATTGCAATCCGATATGTCAGCATCAGTAGTATAGTAAAAGTGATCTCTGGGCTTTTATGAAAAAAAATTTGTGTAATAGAAATAATACTAATATTTCGGTGATGAGATCCAGCTGTAAATAAATGTACCAAGTCTTTGTTGAGATCTTGAAATAAATCATCATTTATAACTAAATTGTTATCACGATAATTAAATGTTACATTTTTCGGAATCCCTTTAACAAATGTTACTGATTTTTTAAAAGCTGCAAACCAGCTTTGTGATTCAGAATAATACCAATAGATTTTTATAGGTGACAGTCTGATTATCAAATTTGAATCACGTAATAGCTGCAAGACTTTTTACTATACTACTAGCATCCATGTATTTTTTTCAGTTAAAAAACATATATTAAAAAGATACATTATGAATTGCATGATCCTCATTGAAATTTCATGCATAATCAGCTAGCGTTGTTTTCCTCTTGATTTTCCCTTGATATTTTCTAAAATAGGAAATTGCCTTTTTTCTTGAATTACCATACTAATAATTAAGTTCGACATCGTTTCAAAGACAGGATGGTGACCCCAGTACGTTGACTGTAGTACGATCTCTATATGACTTAAACTTTGGGCAGACGATCAAATACAGAGTCCTTATGGTATGGTTTACCAATTAAGAGTTCATTTTCTGAGTGAAAAGTTTTTCCCATTTGAGAACAATTATAAATCTTTCTGGAGTTCAGTTTGGATGAACGCAGGAGGGAAAACAACATTTTAACAATAAGGTAATATATTGACTCTTATGTACTACCATTTTAGTCGAAGTCTCTTATGCTCTAATTTTTTACCTAATTGTACTCTTGAGGCCAATCAAGAAACGAATTTGGTCTTTGGGTAACTGTTGTAGTATAGTTACTTTCTTAATTCCTACAACATTTTTAATTAATAAGAATTGATACATTTAAAACAACTTAACAGTTATTCGGCACAATGTACTTTATTACCCGATTGATAGAAATATTTACAATATTTGCTGGTAATTTTTTATTCGCGATTTACTTCATTCCGATTTCAATTACACTTTTCAAGTTCATCTATTGTAATGGCGCGTTCCATTTAACGGTTTCCTGGAACGTGTAGCAGAAATATTAACGAAGTAAATTGCGATTAAGAAATTTATTAGCATATGTAGACAATATTTTTATCAATCGTGAGCAAAAGTTTGGCAATTTCCAGGAGAAAAAAATTCTGCAGTAAAACAGCATTTTTAAACTTTTTTAAACGTGAGAGTAAAACCTTTCGAGAGCCATGTATAGTTGAAACTTCATTCGTCATAATTTTTATCCCCCAAATGATGAAATCGATGACCAAAAGAAGTTTTCAAATTGGGCAATTTTTTTTTAAATGTCCAGCATAATAACTGCTAGATGTGCTATTAATATGTGTATAGAATGTGCCTTTCCCTTGGTGTTTAACTCGTTTTCTTTAAATTTATAAATTCCATCGATTATTAATTAAAAGAAAAATATTGGCAAAATCAAAACTCCAACTCACAAGATGTGAATTTGTTGCAAAATTCGAATTCGTGCGTGTTCAAATTTTTAGTGAATGCATTATTTCGCCTTCCGTATTTCATTTTTCGCAACTATTTTTGTTCAAATAAATGACCGAATTTTCGGACGACTTTTTATATTCCTTGTAGTAAATGTACAGTAGTTTGCACTGCTTTGCAGTAAGCATAGTTTTTAAAACAAATAAGTTTCTGGGATCAAGATTCCACTCTCATTTCAAACAATAGCAAAAGAATCACTATCAAATAAACAAACCTCATAGATTATGCTCGACGGTTGCTGTTGCTCTCAGCTCTCAAATTTGCACCACGTCTAATATAAATTGGAAAAATGCACTTGAACTTTAATTAATCCAATATTAATCTGTTTATTAGCCCAAAAATGCTAACAAAACATAAATCTGCAGAACAGAATATAAATTATTATAATTTGAATACATATTCTAATAGCAGTGTCATAAAATGGAAACACTTGCATATACAACTGCAGAATAATACCGCAGTTAAAATCACAGTCGAAAACTGCAGTAAACTTTTTAACAATACTGCACAATTACTGTTGTTATAACAGTAGTTTTACTGGAGAAAACTTGTAAGTATACCACTTCAAAACTACTGCATGCAGAAATATCTTTGGAATTACTGGCATAATAATGCAGTCCTTAAACTTCATTTTTACTTGAGTATGTTGAAATATACTGCAGTTTTCTTCGAAAAAACTGCAGTATTTTCGATAATCTGTGAAATTGTTTCTCCTCGGAGGAATCCAATCTAATGATCACCATACCATTTAACATTGACGTTTCATTGTAACATTCCGAGTAGCATTTCATTTTTTATATTACAGGGAAAGGTATTAGCAGGATATGTGGAAACCTTCCTACATGTCCACATGTGCTTTGCTGGGCATGCAGCTTGAACATTTTTCTATTTCTCCCAACCTAACCTAATTTAACCTCATCTACTGTATAATCGATATGTGACCATTTATTTAAGATTGTTTGCAATGTCACTTGGATTCTTACATTCCTTGCATTCCAGACCAATAGCAGGGTCATTTTGAACTTTTGAGCTGGAGAGGAATATATTGACTGAATGTCAAACAAGTGCATTTAAATAGTGGTGAAGCGTGACTTTTTGAGCATTCGTGCTGGCCCGAGTAGACAGAGCATCCGACTGCTATGCAAAACTTGAAAATCTGCATCTGGAACTCAACTCTGTGTGGTCTTGCAACTTGGCCCACGCATCACGGCATGCTTGCAGGCATGTTATATGAGACTGCATTTACTTTGCCAATGAACTGATGATCTATGCTACACTAAGCTACAGACGTGGAAATGGTGGCATACAGCGTTCGCAGTCGTCTAGGACACTTGCCAATGGGCAAAATTTGGTGATGTTGTGATGACCTTTTCATTGAATTTTTATCAATCATTGGTCGGAGCATGTTGGCTCACAATTTAGTGTTATGCATGTGCACATGTTGATTGTTTGACCTTCTTGGTTTTATCATTGAGATTAAAAATTAGGCTTTGCGCGTTGACTTGATGAGTTCAATTATATATGACATGCTCACTTTCTGTCTTCTTGTTGTTGATTATGAGACACCGAAAATCAGGGGTTACAGATATGCATAGATTTGGCTAAACCCAGGTAGCACATGAATGATATCAAATAGGCCTGTCATTTAACTTTTTCATGCTCTCACCTCCCTTAATAATGAGCCCAAGCTCGGTACATGTAGCTGGTACTAAGTGATTCAACAAAACGTGACATTTTCATGTCGTTTTGGAGATTTTGCTCCAACTGCAGTTTGAGATATTTTTCAAAACAAGTAATTTGATGACAAATTTGGAGATCTTGCTCCATTTCCATCAAATATGATAAAAAAATTTCTTCAGTTTGAGATATTTTTAAAAACTCGATCGTCATTTGATTGACCAATAAATGATGTCACATTTCGACGTCAATATAACGTCAGCAAATGCCGTGTTTTTAGGTTTGCGATTTTTACATGTACAGTGACAATTTTCATGTCGGTTTGGAGATCTTGTTCTGTTTCCATCCAAACATGACTGAAATTTTTCTTCAATTTGAGAAATATTTCAAAACACTTTATTTGTTGACATCGAAATATGACATAATTTATTGGTCATAAAATGACGTGTTTTAAGGGTTCGGATTTTTACATGTAAAGTGTCATTTTCATGTCGTTTTGGTGATCATGCTCCATTTCTATCCATACATGACAAAAAATGTTTGGAGTATTTTTTAAAACGTCATTTGATGACCAATAAATGACGTCATATTTCGACGTCAAGATGATGTTAGAAAATGACATGTGTTAAAGGTTTGGATTTTTACATGCAAAGTGACATTTTCTTGTCCATTTGGAGATTTTGCGCCAGTTCCATCCAAACATGACAAAAAATTTTATTCAGTTTGGAATATTTTTAAAACAAGTCATTTGCTGACCAAAAGACGATGGCATTTTCAACGCTGTTTTTCGACATGATGACGTCTTTTGGATTTAGCAACCAAAAAATGACCTCGCTCCACGTCATCTAGACGTCGGTGTGCTACCTGGGAAGTTAGGTTAGGGCAGGTTAAATTTGCAAGTTGTTCCTGAAACCCTACAATAAACCAAGCAAGTTGGCTTAGTGGCAACGCTTCTGCCTTTCATTTGGGAGACACGGGATCGAACACCGGCTGGGTCAGCTATTCCTATTATTGTTTTCATGATTTTCCACAATTTCCTACTACTGGCGAATACCGGGATAGTTCCCCCAAAATCAGTCAGTCCTTAATCATGTATTCCCTGTATCGGGCTTCATTAAATACAGCTAGACCCCTCTAGTAACCTGAAGGTGGAACTGTTTTATTGCCTGTCAATGAGGAAACCCTCTAGTGGGACGTTTTTTTGTCAAATGAGCACTACAAAGCCCATTGAAACATGGACACTGGATGCACCTTAGGTGTCCCACATAGAGAGGTTTCACTGTATATACTGAACTTCCCCCCGGCCACCACAAAGCAACCCTGATGCTACTTGTGGGGTAACAAATAGTTGATTTGTTGATTTGGGTTGATGGACTACACATCCTACCACATGGTATTAAATTACTGACAGTAGGGCTAGACAAGCCTACTTTCTCAAGGTGTGCACATATCCTACTAATATCGACATTTATCCATTACATACTTTTTTCACCAAGAACTAAGTTTTCCATTAGGTGCCGTGATGGGATCAGCCAGGGTTTGCTTGTCACCTATTGTGCTAGTGCTGCAGATACTGATTTCAGCATGCAGTGAGTATGTTTGTTTGCATGGAATAAAGTAAAGCTGTATACACCTGTTATTGACAAATAACACATATCAAGTGGTCACCGACCATTGTTTATTGAATATGCAAAGCTTAAGTAGGAATAGTGGTAACAGCAGATTTCCATAAGCAGTTTGGAATGACAAATCCGACAACCACATTAGTTTTGTTTATTATTGAAGTTATTCAAGTTAATCTTTTAATTATCTTTGTCCACACCTAACAAGTGCAGACCTAATGCAACACAGGAAAGTACTTTTTTAGGTAATGGATTTTCTCATGTTGATTTCATGTTTCTATAAAAAGATTAGTTGTGCACTTTAGGTTTACCTGCCATCCAATTTACAAGACACATTTATCATACCTGTTGATTCCGTGGCCTCTATTTTTTGGATACACATGAGAATGATGAGATACTCCAAATATGTGTATGTGGTTTAAAAATTGGGTCTTTACAGTGAGTTCGCCACCTTTCATGGTCAGACAACCGCCACCCGGCATGATATTGTTTCAAGTAGCAAGTAGCAATGATGAGAAAGATAAGCCCTTTATTTTGGAATGTGAAGCCACTGGCAGCCCAGAACCGAGGTAAAAAGTACGCATCAAGAATGGTTAGATTCGAAAAAATGCTTTATTGTGGAAATTTATTTGTCCATAGTTACCAGTGGATAAAGAATGGGAAGCCATTTTTGTTTAGGTCACATGACCACAGAATCGCACAGCAACCAAACAGTGGCACGCTGGTGGTGATTAAACCTCAGCCAGAGGATGAAGGTTATTACCAGTGTCAGGCAACCAATCAGTATGGCACGTCAATATCCAATAGCGTTTTCGTCAGACAAGCCGGTAACCACCTAATTAAGTGATATGAATATTGGAAGAGAGGTTCTCCACATCTGCCTAACCTATAGAGGTTGGGATTCTATTGTCAAAAATGCAAACATCGTTGTTGTTGGATGATAATTTCTTCCTAAAAACTGTTATTCTTGATCGCATGATAAGTACTGAATTGGCAAGCATTCACTTTATGTTGATTAATTACATGTAGGGCTAATTACCCACCTAAAGAAAATAAAAACCTTGAAGCCATATGACTGCAGGAGTGCAGTACCTGCACTGACATAACTTTTAATCTTTTCTAATTAGTAAATTATTTTTTTCAATTTTATTTAATTTTGTCTAATTGATCAACCTAAAGTGAATGCCTGTCTCCAATACATATTAAGCAATCAAGAATAACAGATTTTTATGAAGATATTGTCATCAAATGCAACGATGTTATGTTGGGCAAGTTGGTCATAGCCATTTGGAAAACCTCTAAAAGTTGTGATGGGAAACTACCTTTAAATTTTTACCATAAAATTATACCGGTTGGAAGAAAACTCCATACAGAGGCCATACAAGTTCTATTACAGCACCATTTAGGCCATAACCTTGTAGTTTAAAAAATTGAAAGTGACAAAATGTGATGCTAATGAACGACATTGAAATAAAAAAGGTTTCCTGACGATATCTGGCGATGAAGAAAGTGAAGGCCATATGAATAAAGTGACTGCACCCTTTAGAATGCACATTTACATGTCACCAACTTATCCACTTAGTCACTGGCTGACCTCATTAGATATTGACAATAAACTTTTTATTTGAATGTCGTGCATTGAATTGTTGTTTAGTATGGTTAATATAATATTAATAATAATTGCTATCGAATTAATATTATTAATATCTATGGAGAATTCATTGTACACGAAGAACCTTGATTTATTTTACATTTTTCAGTTTTGGGATACTTCCCTGATGAGCCCACCAAGGAGGTCGTGGTCAATGAAGGCCAACCCCTCACCCTGCCTTGCAGCCCACCCACTGGCTTTCCGAAGCCAAACATCTTCTGGATCATCGAGAGTCATTCAGGTGCTCTGCGTAGTATCAACAACTCCCGCATTACAGTAGACCCCGAAGGAAACTTGCACTTCTCCAATGTTACTATCTTAGACAGTTACAACGATATCAAGTATGCCTGCGCTGCCTCCCTCGCCTCTCTTTACAAATACACGATAGGCAACAAAGTGAAACTGACTGTCACCTCATCTGGAAGTAAATTACCTTGCAAAACATTTAGAATGGCCGCAATGCCTTTGGAAAATAGATAACAAACAATGTGTATGTGAACCTGCTCTTGTAACTGTTGAGTAATTTTGATGTTGAAGCGTTTTCATGGCTAGAATCAAGTGCCTGCATCCTAAACTAGATACTGAGTGAAATTAACAATTTACATATGTAGTTAACCAAGGGTTTAATGTCTTCGGTTCTCATAACAAGTAGTATACATTACAGATGCGGCATGCATGCCCTAAACACAGTGAGCGAACTCTGGAGAATTTGTTCAAATGCTGTCCTATCTTTTGCGTAGTCTTGCCAGATTCTCCTATGAGGAGATCGCATACTACAGCAGCATGTAGGTGATAGCATCCTGCTCCTCCTTGTGAGAATAGAGGCACTGGTCAGCATTTCCTAGCTGGAAGCCAATGGAAGTAAGCACTTCGTTTGCTCGGGTGTTCCAGGCTCTGGCCAATTGCTTTAAGGCGTAGAAACTATTCTTTAGCTTGGAGAACTTCTGCTCTTCGCCAGTCTTGATGAAGCCTGTTGTAATCTTATGGTTAACTCGTGAACAAAACTTATTTAATCTTCACAAATCATGAGTGAAAACCATACAAACATCACTGATGAGAATTGTAATTAGAACTGAACTTTTCTATTCCTAACTCTGGAACATATTCAAATCAAACCTAATGGAATCTATGCATGCATCCTGAGCATGTGCAAAAATATGTGCATGCACCAATTTAAATCCAACATAGTGCAATGTTTGCAGTGTAGTTTGAATTAAACTGATTGAACCTGAATCTGGATTGGTAGGATGCAGCCCAGGCTGAACTTTTGGAAGACCGTGGCCCGGACATGAATCAAGAGACCTGGATCCGGTCCCGTGTTGGCTAACCTGATTGTGTTTGTCGTGGTTTACCACGATCCCTTTCTGCCAGCAAATGTCAGGCTAGTTTTCCAAAAATTTCTCATGGTGCAATTTACATCTACATCTGCATTACATCTACAGCTGCAATGTAAAATTACGTCCTTATAACCTGTTTAACCAAGACCATATATTGTGTCAATACACACGTTGATATATAAATGACTACAGTGGTTTCGTGAACTTTTTGCTACTATATTAATAGAGACCCAGCAGTCGAGTTTGATGACATCAAGCTACAGTGTAAAATGTCAAGTTTTTATAACAAAAAATGCATCACTTAGTTTCTTTGGAATTTTGCAGTGGTTAAGTGATTTCAGCGCTGAGTAGTAACATGGGATCTTTCAACTCAGCGCCCTCTAGCAGCGGAAGGTGAAAATATCACACCTCTGAAAAATTCCAAAAAAAAACCATTGAGAGATGTTTTTTTGAATTCATTGGAAGGTCTCATGAGCGAGCGTTTAAAATTTTGATATCGATTTTTTCGAGCGATGAATATTCAGACTTTTCGAGTTGAAACTTAGCATTACATTGACCGTGATGACAATTTATGTTGTGACAAGTTATATGCTGTCGAGAAAACAATATTTAAAAGCTTTATACAAATGATGTATTTATCAGTAATGGCAGTTATTATACATGTATTACTCACTGTAACGTGTACTCAAACGTATTGGCAACATTTGATGTGAAAAGACCCTTTCCAACTTTGACAGGCAACATGTCACCAACTTAATTTTGAATTTAATTACTGTATTACCATTCATGCATGTGTGAATGAGAGCATGTTGTATGTGAACACAGCAGCAAATTATACCACCAGAAATACACACAGTTTTACTGCACAAATACAAGGCGATTTTGCAGTTTTATGAAACAATAAACTTTGGGGAACTAACTACAGTTTTTAAAAGTAAAAATGAAATAAATATGAAGTTTTTTCGAAGATAAACTGCAAGAAAACTACAGAATTTCATTACATTTTATTGCACAAATACTGCACTTTCTCTGCACTTTTACAGCACAATACTGCAGTTTTACATGGAAACTTCACTTAGTGTTTCATAAAACTGGAAAATTACTTAAAAACTCATTTCTGTCACATTGCAAATGCCGTCACATGTATTGAAATACAATTTTTTAGTTACTTGCACAATTTCGCCTCCCCATAATTGAGTTTTCGCAACTATTTTTTATAAATAAATGGCGGAATTTATAAACGATTTAATCTATTCACGGTAGTAAAAAAGCAAAAAAAACTAGCAACAAGTAATTAAATGAATAAGTTTCTGAGATCGAGATTCTCTCAGCTCTCAAATGGACACGATGCCCAACTTGGAAAAATGCACTTGAACTATAATTAACCCAATACTAAACTGTTCATCCAATGTTAAACTGTTTACTATCACAAAAACCGAACAGAGCATATTTTTAATTGGAATACGTATTCTAGCATCAGTATCATAATAATAGGAACACTAACATGTATGATTTAATCTGCAGTATTATTGAAGCCGAAAACTGCAGATATTTCGATTTCAATAACTACAGAATTACTGCGGTAAAACCGGACAGTAAAAGTGAGATAAAAGTGTAGTAAAAGTGAAGTAAAAAGTGCAGTAATATTGAAGTAAAAGTGCATTAATACTGAAGTAAAAGTGCATTAATACTGAAGTAAAAGTGCAGAAAAACTGCAGTAAAACTGCAGTAAAACCGGACAGTAAAAGTGAAGTAAAAGTGCAGTAAAGGTGAAGTAAAACTGCCATAAAAGGGCTGTAAAACTGAAGTAAAAGTGCAGTAATATTGAAGTAAAAGTGCAATATTACTGAAGTAAAAGTGCAGCAAATGTGCAGTAAAATTGCAGTTTTACTGTAGAAAAAGTTGCAGTTTTACTGTAGAAAAATTTGCAGTAACGAAGTGCAGTTTATTTAAAGTAAACATGAAGTAAATGTCAAATTTTTACGAATATAAACTGCAATAAAACTACTGAATTCATTTACTTTTACTGCACAAATACTGCCGTTTTACTACAATTTACAGTAAATGTACAGTAAAACTGCCATTTTATTGAAAAAAAATTGCAAAAACAAACTTCAAAAAAATTGTAGAAATATCACCAATGAGCTTTGAAATTATTTCAGTGATACTGCAGTCCATTAACTTCATTTTTACATCAAATTCAAAAACTGCAGCATATTTGAATATAGTGTAGTTTCCTTAAAAAACCGCAGTAAAAAGTGCTATAAAACTGAAGTAAAAGTGCAGCAATATTGAAGTAAAATGCAGTAATACTGAAGTTAAAAGGGCATTAATACTGAAGTAAAAGTGCAGTAAATGTGCAGTAAATTTGCAGTTTTATTGTCGAAAAATTTGCAGTAACGAACTGCAGTTTTTTAAAGTAAACATAGATAATGTCAAGTAAATGTCAAGTTCTACGAAGATAAACTACAATACAACTACAGAATTCCTTTACTTTTATTGCACAAATACTGCAATTTTACTACACTTTACAGTAAAAGTAAGTAAAACTGCAGTAAAAGTGCAGTGAAACTGCCGTTTTATTGAAAGAAAATTTGCAGTAACAAACTTGAAAAAAATTGTAGAAATATCACCGATGGGCTTTGAAATAATTTAAGTGATACTGCAGTCCATTAACTTCATTGTTACATCAAATTCAAAAATTTCATTATATTTGAATATAGTTTAGTTTCCTTAAAAAGCTGCAGTAATTTCGAAGATACCGCAGAGTTTTTCCACCTGGGCAGTATGAGTGTTGATTTGCCTTAAATTTCGGCCATTGTCCATCACTAGAAACGAAATTTAATACAGAAACTATGCCCATAAAATATGAATACACATATTATTTCCACAGATGTGAACAGGTTTCATCCCTAGCAAAAATCAATGAAATGGTGTGGCAAAGCACCCTGTAGACACACCTTGTTGCACAACAGACGTGAAATAGCAACGCGTGTCTACCTCGAGCTATATTTGTAACAATCGATATACCTGACCTGCTTAGTGAGAAGGCATTTCCTAAAACCAACGCACCTTTCAACAAAGGACATACTGAAAAAATGTCATTTTTTTCTTGTTTGAAACACTCATCGGATAAACCATCTTGAGATTACTTCACCTTGTTTCTGTATGGTAAATATGGTACTTTGGCATTTGACGTTTTTAAAACATTGCACAAGGTAAACTGAGAGAGTTATCGATCCAAGAATATTTCAGATTATCCTTTCCAGTTTTGGTCCTGTGACTCACGTAACATTTTAAATCATAGAAGCTCTTGCGTAGTGTCAACTGTAGCGAATGAAAACCAGCAAATTTTAGGGTAAAATTTAATTATGAATTTATGGCCTACAGTAACCATAACAGTTCGACCATAATTTTGAAACGTATTTTAACTGACATCACTGACAGTTAACGACCCATATGGAAAAAAATATATGTGAATAATATATTATAAATATGCAGATATATATTCGTAATATATTAAAGATATGTTTAAAAAAAGGAATTATGTTTGTAATACATGACAAATATTTTGGCTATATGGAGGACAGATATATTTACATGTATATTATATTAAGAAGATATTTTTTATAATGAATACTGTCACGTATGTCGCATTAATGAAAATTTATTTATTTTATACGTGATACAATATATTACACATATATTTTAACAGCAATTATAATATACATTATTACCAATATATTTCAGATACCTGTTGGAATATATTGCAGCAGGTATCTGAAAAATATTCAGCATTTATTATACATCAAATTTACCTGACATATTTGATACATTTTTAATGTATGGATTCTATATAATAATTATATTATGCATATATGAAATCAGGCCAATTTTGGTATACCTTTTTTTTGGCCACCTTGTATTTTCAATATATGGATAATATATTCAAAAAAATATATTCTTAAATATCGTTTTTCCATATGGGCCCATATGGGAAAAAACATATATTACGAATATATTTTTTGGATATATTATCCATATATGGAAAATATACCAAAATTGGCCTGATTTAATATATGGAGAATATAATTATTATATAGCATCCATACATTAAAAATGTATCAAATATGTCAAGGATGTATGTTAAATAATGTATAATATATGCTAAATATATTTCAGACACTTGCTGTAATATATTATTAATATTTTACAGTAGGTATCTTAAATATATTGGTCCAATATTATAAATTGTTAAAATACATGTATAATATATTGCGTCACGCATAAAATAAATACATGTATATGGCACTATTTATGGGGAATATATTGCACATATACACGCACATACCATACATTCACAGTCATATGTGCGAGATGGAGATGCAATGTTAAAACTTAGGGTTATAATTTGTTGCTTTTTATGCACTGTTTCTTGACTGAAATTTATCCCAAATAGCCCAATTAAGTGTTTACATTAAATATACATTTCCAAATTTGTTCTGCACAAATATTTTGATAATAATAATGTAGACACATCCATATACTGTCCATAATATATTACGGATATATTTTCCATAAGATATCATAATGTTATGGAAAATATAGCCTTAATATAATATGGATATATTTGCCTTCGTTAGATTTTATTATCAAAATGTTTTTCATACTTTACAAATGTAATTCCTTTTTAAAAATCTATGTGTAATACATGTATGTTAAAAATGTATATCAGTATATTTATTATATATTACTCGCATATCATTTTTCCATATGGGTTGTGCTACTTGGGAAAGAACATTCAGTTTACAGTTCTGTGAAAATGTGAAAACGGAATAGGGTACAATCAGAAGGATACTGAATAAGAACATCTATTCCGTAATGCTAACAAAGATAACAAACATTGCCAACGAAACTGGTGTATGGTAGATACATACTACAATGAGTGAGAAACACATACATGCGATATTATACACATAGCACTTGTTGCATCTAAATGATTTCAAATGCACTTCAAGTATCTTAAGATAC
Source organism: Kryphioiulus occultus (assembly GCA_034687865.1). Classification (NCBI taxonomy): domain Eukaryota; kingdom Metazoa; phylum Arthropoda; class Diplopoda; order Julida; family Julidae; genus Kryphioiulus; species Kryphioiulus occultus. Next base: position 14,693 of record JAQGAF010003413.1, read on the forward strand.
AAGGGGTACGATATACTGTAGTGACAGAAAAAATACAGTAAAGGAAACTAATCTTCCATGGACAAAATAATGGAGGGGAAGTTGTGTAAAACGTTGTTAGCCACCCATTAATAATTGCACAAAGGCGACAATGTACACTTTTTGAAACTGATTTCAGGTTAAAGTTTTGACAACTTACAACTTCAAGTGAAGTTTTTTGCGAATATTTTGGTAATAATATATAACGAAGATAAATATATTGACATTATATTAAGAATATATTCGTCATAATATATTACATCTTAAAGAAAATATATTCTTAATATACTATGAATATAATTTAGGTCTATATTATATATTACTACCAAAATATGTATGCAAAACAAATATGGAAATGTATATTTAATGTAAACACTTAATCGGGCTATTTGGGATAAAATTAAGTCAAGAAACAGTCGATAAAAACGACAAATTATAACCCCAAGTTTTAACACTGCATCGATCCCCGTTGCCCTAATGAAAAAAGTGTATTCCCCATATATTTTGCGCTTTTTATTTTATACATGACACAATATTTTATAAATAGATTTCAACAACACTTTTAATATATTATCAATATATGGGATTTGGCCAATTTTAGTATACGGTATGTCCCATATATACCGGTAAATAATATAATTAAAAAATATATTTTCCACATATTTTTTCCATATGGAAATACCTTGGACACACCGAAATTATCTAGTTAACAAGGGATTTTCCTGTCCTAGGAAAATTGCAATATAATTTGTTTTATTTTTGAATTTTAACTGGTCACGATGACAACGTCAAAATTAACAAGCTAATTTTGAATTATGGGTTCCTGGAACACGGGACTATTATGGGGAAAATAACTGATTATTAACTAGTTAATAATAACAAACAGCACAAGATGAACTAGTTTGTTCAAATTAATTAGTTAATTTTGGCTGTTGTGTCCAGGGTATTAGAGGTACATTTTCAAGTTAGTTTGTGGATAATCAGGCTGGAATCAGTACTCTACATATATCTATTGTAAATGGGCTGTATTTTTATTAATTATTGATGTATTTTCGTCAAGTAAGCATTATTTTGTTCCTGAATAATGTAGAATTTGTTTAAAAATGTCCACCACAACAAGAGTGACATCTAGCGAGAGTGCAGACAAAATGGTCGCCCAGGTGGGTGATGTATCTTTCCATTGTAAATGAGCTATATTTCTATTTATTATTGATGGAGTTTCACCAAGAACACTTTATTGGATTCCATAATACATGAGCATTAGCTTGGAATACTTAAATTACACAAATGGTCCCGCCTTGTCAACGAATGTTATAAACACCATGAAGTAAGGACTTCTGGCAAGTCAGCCCATATGGGAGAACAATATGTGGATTATATATTATAAATATACCGATATATTCTTAACATTTTATACATACATTTAAAAAAACGATTTATATTTGTAATCTATAAATTGGTAATATTATATAGCGAAGACATATTCATATTATATTAGAATGTGTTTTTCATATTTATATCAAAAATATATATTCGTAATATATTATAAATATATGGCTACATTATACATGTTAATGTATATTTTGCTAAGCTAATTTAGTAAATGAATATTTAATGTAACACTTAATTGACTTAATTGGCAAGAAATATATTTGACCTAATCACAATTAAGGCATCAAAGGTTCTGACTTTAAAGTATCAGTTAAAATTGAATATAATATAATCGACCTGTTAACATCTAAAGTTCTCATTTATGCTAATTTTGTTCACCTAACTTGGTTACGAAATACATTTTGAATGACCTTGATGGTACTTTTCAAGGTCAAGTTGGGGGACAAGCTCGTTCATAACTAATTGCTACACTCCCATATGGAAAAGAAAAAAAGATATATTAAGAATATCTTTTTTGGATATATTATCCATATATTTAAAATCTAGCAAAATTGGCCTGATTTCATATATGGATAATATAATTATTATATAGTATCCATACATGACAAATGTATGAAATATGCCACGGAAATTTGTTGTAAGATATATGATGAATACATTGATAATATGTTATAAATGTTGCTAAAATGTATGTGTCAGTGTATATGTATTGGTATGATGAGTATATGGACCAGAATTGTTTTTTGCGCTATTTATTATCATAATTGTTTCACAAATAGTCGAATTACATTAAATATTAATTTTTAAAATTTGTTTAGGACAATTGTTTTGGTAATACTATACATTTATAATGTAGCCATTAACACTGTATTTGTAATATATTGATATATTTTTCATAATATATTATATGAAATATATTCTTAATATATTTTGAACATATTTGTCTGCGTTATATATTATCACCAATACATTTGTCAAATATTACAAATATAATTAATTTTTTAAACATATGTGTAATATAATAGGAATATATATATATATATATATATATATATATCAGTATATTTATAATACAGGGTGTTTTTAAAAACTTTCCACCTTGATTATTAAAAAACGGCATGAGATAGAGAAATCGTGTTTAGGGGTGAATATTTATCAAACGTAGGGGGAACCATTTGTAAAATACTCGCAAATGTCAGTGACCCACCACCTGACCCCTATTGACCCCAACTTAAAAATTTCAAATGGCAACCCATACCTTGTTATATCTTAAATGAAAGCCCATTAAAAATGATGAATTTCGGCGAAAACGAAATTGAAATTATCAAAAAGATAGAATAACATGATGGAGCCTCTTGGAACCAGTCACAACATTAATCTTGTACATGAATATTTGATGTAAGAAATATGCACTTGCCAAGTTTTCCAAATTTATAAAAGTGAAAACTCAATTTTTCGTAATGGGACTGATTGGCGTGTAATTCAATCAGTAATGTAATCTGGGGGAACAAAAGTAAAATTGGTTGACCAGCCCACGTGGAAAAATGATATGTGAATAATACATAATAAATATACTAATATATATGCGTAATATATTAAGCATATATATAAAAAGAAGGAATTGTGTTTGTAATATATGACAAATATTTTGAGA
>JAQGAF010003414.1:0-17753 GCA_034687865.1 Kryphioiulus occultus
CACTGAAGTTATTGAAGTCCCACTGAAGTTATTGAAGTCCCACTGAAGTTATTGAAGTCCCACTGAAGTTATTGAAGTCCCACTGAAGTTATTGAAGCTTGTATTCATTTAAGTCTGGGGTTAAGTTCGTAAAGTCCCTGAAAGTGCGGGCGAGTCCAGCCTTGTTCAGTCTGCGGACTTCAAGGATTGACTTCACAGACTTCAATGTCTACAGTGGGACGTCAAGGACTTCAGTAGGACATCGTTAAGGACTTCCTGACTTCGCTGACTGTCAACGAAGTAGCACGTGGAACTACTTCAACTTCCCTCAATTGAAGTCAGGAAGTCCTTGAAGTATCAGTGAAGCCCAATGAAGTTCTTCAAGTACCAAAGTCGTCATTGAAGTCTGAAGTCAGGTGTACACAATTGTTAAGAGCTTCCTCATCCTACAAGTAGGGCAGCGAAGATTTGTATTGTAGGTCATGGTGGTTTGACGGTTATATACCACCACATTTGGGTAGACACCAACGTCGTTGTTAACAGTATTTCTTGGCTCTTGAAATTTGGCCTGTTGAGTTTCTTGATGGATTGACGGAAACTCGTGTTTTCTGATTTATAACACAAATATTGGAGAGTGGAACTTGTTTTTGGAGTGGTTGAAACCATGACTGGCTAGCTGAAATGCTTTCCCATGGCTGCCCAGCGGTGAGTGGCATTAATCATCGAAGAGCAGGTCATCATTCAAGCTGTGTCACTAAAAGCACGTGGACATGCAGAACTGACCAGCGCATGCCCTAGGCGCCCCACCCACCTTAAGTGACTGGATGACCAGCAACATCGATTTTTTCTGTCTTAAACTTGCCTTTTACTGGAAAAGGGTGTTGGGAAGATGCTATAACCATTCATTCTTACTGGCTAAATGAACCTGTTCTGGGCACTTGTCAGAGATTAATCTGTAGTGTATGCACGCGTATTTCAGATGTACATTTTGTGGTTACCAAATCATATACCCCTTTGTTTCAGTATGTTCTAATGGCTTGTCACAACATCGTAATTCGACAGTAAATTTAGCAAATTGGAATTGAGTGAGCCTCACCAAATGCCGTTACCACAACCGCATTCTGGCGCAAAATTTCAGGAATGTGGCGCATTTTTCCTGCATCTGCTGTTAACCTTCACTTTAATTGCAAGTATAACAACCAGTAAATTCTGTCGAACACATTAACGGGCACAACTAGCACTAAAGATAACTTCTTTATGATACCGGAAGTGCGCACAATCGCGTTAATGTTAACGACAAGTTCAAGATACCATTGGGCTCCTCTTCAGCACCAGGGCTCGTCTTCTCGGTAATGAAACACCATAAAACTTGTCGTTTTTGTTGTTAAATTTGCAATTGGCTCACAATGGCGACCAGGATTTTTATTCTCTTTTGAACATGCCGTTGATGGTAAATTATTAGCCGCAAAACTGCAAAGAAGGCGCCTAACTGAATTATAGAAGCCATTTCGCCTAATGTAAGCTGATATTAAAACTCTGTTTTCGTCGTTTTGATACCTAAATGGCCAATTTAAGCCAGCAATGTACAAGTAGATGGAAACGAAGATTTCCGCTGGGGACGAGGTACGCCGCATTAAGCTGTTCCATCAACATTCCAGCGAGTGCGTGGGCTTTGTAATGATTGAAGTTTGAGTGCATAAAAAATTACCAAAAATAATCCAAGTTTTATTAGCCGCTTGATTACGTCCCCAGAAATTCGAAGACGTACATGTACGCAGCATGCTGATGACGATGATCTTCGGTTATGCTACTGTATATGCACTGCTCCAGCATAGATACTACAATAAAGTGAGATTTTCCTAACGGCTGTTAGGTTGGGTTTGATTAAACACTAAAGATAGCAGCGCACTGCTGGATGTTTTCTTGGAGGGTCATGGGTGGCGAGTCACTAAGTAACACTCCATGTAGTTATAAACACATTGGACTAGATGGCGCTGGTTAGCACTGCCCTAACCTAGGTTAGTGGGATGGAACAGGGCGACCAGCGCCATTTGGTTAAACATGTTTATAATTACATTGGAGGGTCATTAGGTGAATCGTCCCCCATGACCCTCAATAATAACACCCTGCAGTGCTCTGTTACCTAAAGAGACATAATCAAATGTAAGCATTAATTCTGTACACATTTGGTTCAACTCGGTACCACATCTACAGCAAAGATGTACCATGTTTTAGGGTGGTGTAATCCATCCCAAGGCTAGATAACCTGGGTTATCCTTTAACCACAAGTTAAACTAAAGGTTAGTAGGTTTATGTTACACAATTTGACTATAGGAATTTTTAACACAAGGGTCGTAAACCTGAGATTACCTGTTGGCAGCTAGGGATTAAGGGAATATTTCATTGGAACCCAAATGGGTTAGAAAATTTAACCACCATAGGTTACCTTAGGTTAACCCTGCCTATTAGCTGGGATAACTATTTCTCAGGGTTACCTATTGTTAACTGCTAACTTTCTGTGGTGTAATGCTCTTCCTTACGTAACTAGAAATTTGCCTTGGGTTTTGCTTAACTTTTGTTGGTGCAACCGAGCCTAAATAAAAAACGTCTAATAGCATGCACCAATGGTAAGAAATCAAATGGGTTCGGAGTTCCTTAAGTGGATTGAAATGATGTGGTTATACATGTATTCAATTGAAAGCAGTACCCAACTGTCAACATAGAAACGCCATGTGAGGCTAGCGGTTAAGTTAACATAGTACATTCAATCGCTACAGATGGCGCAGTTGGTCTAACGTACAGTAGTTGGATTTCAGCGCGTTCATGAGAATGACAAAAACTTAAACGGTTTTTGGAGTCTACGCTGGTTCTTATAGGAGCTCCACAGTGAAAAACTACTTCAAACTAGATGTTCAACTTTGATTTCTTATCATGTTTCTGGTTGGTGGCATCGAAAAATTTCTCATCTCGTGTAATGGACAATATCTACTAGTTTTTATGTGGGCGACGATTCGACTTCTGACTACTCTCAAATATACTCGCATAGAATGGCTTGTTTTTTATGCTTTTTTAAATTTCGTTATTATACGGAAGCAATTTTGTACACAAATACAAACATTCGGGGAGGGAAAGGGTTTGTTGGTAACGTCCCTTGCCTTGCCCTTGTGAACAGTTTGCTGCAGTAATAACCCTTCCTCCCAACAGTGGACGTCCTTCAGACAAAAAGGATGACCTGGAAATATTTTTTGCTTTGTTTGCCCTCGTGTTTTCTGATGCGAATGGTAAATAGGCTCGTCTTGATTGATGTCGTCTATCGACGCTACAAGCAATGCATTCTCAGTTTCAACGTCCCTTGAATGCGCAATTTGGGCTTTTGGGACTTGGGGCAGAACCCAGTTCTACGGTTGCAAATGATGCAATTAGCGCCCTCTGATGAAGGCCATATAATTTGGGAATAGGAAATGGCTGAGGTGTGGATGTCATGGGACCCCTACGCCCCAAGAAGCTGAAATTAACATTGATGACTAGCGATGTCAGGCATGTTCTACACGGTCTACACCCAGAAGTCCCCAAAGATGTTTTTGCATCCAACCATCAACACGAGAGAAAAAATTCTTGTTTTTGACAACCAAATCCCTGTCTGTTTTTTAGGGCTCTTCCAGCTCTGGGGCCCAAAGCCATGAAGAAACCCTCGTAGAACACAACTCGGGAACAACAGCGTGACAAATGAGACTCCGTCTGTCTCTCCATTACGAGGTAATTGCTAATGACACGTTTTTTGCACTTAAAAAGCTCACGCAGCTTACTTACTTGAGGGTAAAAACTGTAAGCAAGCCCTCGATGGCCATGTTTTGCTATTGATTGCCGTTTTGTCAATGTCGCTCAAGGGCTGGCAAATGCTTTTAGGTCGACGCGCCATTTGGCGCCTAATTCATGCGAGAGGTTTGGGCGTAACAACGTCATCAGTCTGGGATGGTAGGCTTCCAGAAATCGCAAATTTCCTCTTCAACTTCAAGATGAACAGTTAGCGGCATTCCCAATTTGTGATCGTTGTCAAACTTGTACTGAAGTTGTTGGATTGTTAGGGTTTGTCCAAGACGTGGATGTCATTGCAGGTGCGAGTGACAAAGTCTGATGTTAGGCAATCAAATGTTGTTAGAATGTTGGCATTGCAAGACAGTTTGAGCATTTGCTTTGGAATTGGTTTGAAGTTGAAGTGCCTGGGTTTGCCCAAGGCGTGCATGTCAGTGCAAGGTGCCACTGACAGCGTATGATGCCCGGCAATCAAAATCTCCTAAACATTTTCATTCTTCCTGAGCATTTTCGCGGTAAAATTCATGACAGCGAGGTTGTCAGAATGTTGCCATTGCATGGAAGTTTGGGAAATAGCTTTGCTACTGCAAACTTTGGACGAATGGAAGTTTTCTTGATTGTGTCAACACAACTTGGAGTGGTGCACTTTTCTGATTGCTGTGCGGAATTATTGAAATTTTGCGATGATTTTCAAATGTGTTTCAAGTGATTTCCAAATCTGATTTAATTCCATGGAATGTGGAAATCCACGTTTCTGAATGTTGTTTCAGAATGGAAATTTTCTAAATTTATTGATGCTTTCTACACAATACGGAAAACATGTAATGAGATGTTGTGATTGGTAGGCAGAGTTTGAAATGTTTTGTGCATGGTATCCATAAATTTTATTGTTGGAAGTTTTGAGTTTGTGGTCATAGTTTTTCGGATAGGCCATAGCACTTCGGATTGCTCGTGGCATTTCTGATTGGCAATAGAATTCCTGATTGGTACAAACATTTCTTATAGGTCATACGGTATAATTTCAGATTAGCCATATCATATCTGATTGGCAATTGCATTTCTGATTGGATATAGCATTTCTGATTGGCCATATCATTTGTGGTTGGCCATAGAATTTCTGGTTGGCCATAGCATTTCTGATTGGCCATAGCATTTTTGATTGGTCATAGCAGTTCTGATTGGTCATATATCTATGGATCTAGCATAGTAATTAAGCAGGTAGCGTAGTGAAATTAAACATTTTTTTTTTTAAAAATCACAACAGGAATTTGAAATGGAATTGTACTAAATTTTGATTCCAAGTAGCTCCGATGTCCAGAGCTCTGTAGGTAGATCAAAACTACCGAAATAATGAAGTCTCGTTTTTTATTTTTTTTTCTCCTTTTCCCAAATATTACTGTTTAGGATTCGTTCCGACCGGCAATAAAAACATTTCACTAAGGCCCCTGTTGTACCTCCGGGCTATAAAATTCAAGATGACTTCTTCAAAACCCCTCCTTGGATAGCAAGCATGAAAAACGCGCGCTATGGTAAATATTTGCCAAACAGGATTGCTTTTCGCAGATCCTTGGGAGTGGCGTTACTACTTGGAACTGCCGGTGGCGCCACTCTGGTGGTCGCCACAATGGAATACGAGGTGATCCTAATGGAAACGAGTTTCGCAATGTAATGGTGTCTGGCGCCAGTCGTCATGTCGTTGAGCACTTTTGACCATCGCACATGACAGTATGGCACTAGGGGGTCCCATTATGTAACCAAGTAATTAATGTGCTGGACATCTTCGTGTGGACACACTACAGCAAAATAAATAGCTGCGTAATGAGTGATTATAAGCTGTGTATGAATTGGTACCATGTCATGTCGTTTCCAAACATGGCTAGTTAAACTCAGCTGACATGGTCGATAAGCTGGCAAGTTACTATTTACATAGTGAGTATATGCACTTAATGCAATAGGAATATACTTAATTTAATGCCATGCTAATTTTCAGCTTAATTTAGTGCCATGCTATTTGGCAACTTAATTGGATACCAAACTAATTTGCAACTAATTTGGCTGCAAAACAAAGGTTCATTAAGGTTTTAATGATCTGAACTAACAATGCATTTTCGGATTTAGCTGCCCCCTAACCACCAGGCAATCACTGTCTACTTACAAGCCGTTAGGAGAAGCCAACTTTATAACATTCCCATTTGCTAAATATTTTCAAAAAAAAAAATAAAATAAAATCAAAATAAACGGATAACAAACTAATAGCAAAGGTATCATTGAACTAGTAAATGAGAATAGTTCGAAAATATACAGGATGATCATGAAGTCCTTCCCTCATTACAAAAAAAATATTTTATAAAAAAAACTATTAAGCAAAAAGTTAAGTTCAAAATGTATATGTGGAAATTTGGAGAAACTTACAATGCAATGAAGTGGACAAACATGACCAGTTAATGTCAATTGACATGGTCGTTGAGCTTGCAAGATTTTACTTATTGAGTGCTTGGTGCGACGCGGAAATACGTAATTGAGTGCCAAACTGATTTGAAACTAATTTGGTTGGAAAACTGATAGCTTTCCAAGAAGGTTTGATAATCTAGTCTAGACTAACATAACCAAAACTAACCCAACAATGTAATTTTAGATTTATCTGCCCCTAATAACCAGGCAATCACTGCCAGCCTACGAGGTGTTAGGTGAAGCCCACTTTCATATGTCCCCTATGCTAAATGTGCAAAAATTAAATTAAACTGATAACTTCCGACAGATAACAAAGATGTAATTAAACTTGTAGACGAGTATAGGTCGAAGCTATACAGGGTGAATATAAAGACCTGCCCTCATTACAATCGTCTTTTAAACTTAGTTAAAAATAACTGGAGTTCAAAATCTTATATGTGCACATTTGGAGCAGGTACTATACAAAAGTACGGCGTTACTGCCTTTCATTTCCTGCAGGTAAACTTTGTGAATGTTGCTAACGTTGACATTTTGCTGAAGATTCAACAACACGTAACTTTGGCTGCCTTGCTCGTCAGCGCTTTTAAAGTAGAGTAAAATCAGCCGCAGTCGAACGTAATTTGATTAAACTAGAGGGTTTTTCGCAAGCCGTTGCCATGTTATATGTCTGGGAAAAAGCCTCTTACGCTTATTAATCCTATTACAACTAATGGGCCTCGGGCGAGTTCCGCAACCGGAAATGTCACGCCACACCGGCGATAGTCATCCGAGCGTTCCGCGGATATTCCATTAGCGGAAGTCGCTCAGCCCTGACTTTGGACATCTTCCGGTTTTTCGGTTGCCTTGCACGGATGTGGGACACTTGGACCCCACCGTCGTTTCCTGGACAACAACTGCAACACCCCCATATGATGCCCTGGTGGAGAAACACATGTACATGTAGTTGAAAACACTCGAACGATTAACATGCTGGAAACACAACTTTTGTGTTTAGAATGTTGGAAATTGAAATGTTTGATCATTGCCTTGCATGGCAGTATACTGTACAAGGTCCTTGCAGAGATGGCTGACAAATCATTTTTTGAATGGACCTCTTCACGATTTTGTGTGTCATCCTTAGGCTAAGTTTCTCTGTATCGTTCCAATTTTTGGTATGTGTACTACCGAAGCAAGTACAATCATCATTGAAGGACTGGTGAAAGGGTTTGGAGAATTGAAAAAAAACATGCTGAACTCCAGATTTGGTTGGTTTGGATGACATTAGGAAGTTGTAGGTTTTGGGGAAAAATGTCGTCAGTGGAGGGATTTAAATTAGGATTTGATAGTTTATTTTTGTTGTTTTCGTGGAAGCAGGAATTCGATGCCTTCCTTTTCAACAATCAGCAGTAAAATCCAAAATAGAACATCAGCCAAGGATGCTCAATTGCTGCTTCCAATCTGTCTGTAAGTTTTTGAGCTCTTTCGCAACACGTTGACTTTGTGCATTTCTACTCTTAAGAAGCCATGCAGATCAAAGACCACCGCTAAGGAGACTAGAAATATCAGTAGCCCTAGTAGGACGTGTTTATCAATAGGAGATTAACTGACGGATATGGCATTTTCTCGATGGGGCTTGCCACCATAAATCTCTGCTGCAGCCTAAACATTTGAATTCTGCACTTTTTGAATTCCAATGTTTTATCTTGTCTGGTTTTTCATTTATTGGCCAACCATGCGTAGAATTATTTGGGTGTACTTCAGTATAGTCTCTGCTCCTGCATAGACGCTATTAGAAAGTTAGGTTTTCCAAACTACTCGTAAGCTAGCAGTGGTTGCCTTACGGTTAGGGGCCATCCATAAAGGACGTCCGGGGATTTTCAAGGTTTTGAGTCCCCCCCTCCTCCCTGTCCGCCACTGTCCGGATTTTCCAAAAAAGTCTAGATCACAAAATGATGGATTTTAGCCCACAATTTTGTGAAAGGAAATAATAATATTAATAATTAAGGGAATGACGATGGCGAAATTATTGAAAAATTACAGGAAATAAAGGATATTTTGTGTATTAATATTAATAACGATGCAAACTTCTTTCGAAATTTAATTTTTTTTTCATAATGATGGAAACGCGGTAGGTAATGATTTTTTTTGTTTAAAAAGTTGATTCGTATACAAACTTGATAAGTAGCCAAGTACTGCTTTTATTATTTAGGATCGCCATAGGCGAAATTTTTTAACAAAAACCAACAGACACAATGGATTTTAAGTGTATATATGTGGCGTTTTTATAAGAAATATTAAGAAATGGTAATGATAACGAAAACGCCGTTGGCGAAATGTTCATAAAAGGTATTTCACAAATGCAACTTTTCTACTCCAGAAGAGCGGACGATCCGGATGTCCACTTTCTTGGAACTCTCCCCGTCCTGTCCGGCTGTGTCCGGTTTTCGAATACCCTTCTGAATATTTTACTGTATTCTGAATGCATTTAGGAAAAATCGAATAACGTTGAAACACGTGATTTATTGCCCGAAATCTGAATTTGGTAATCCAATAACGCTGTTTACTTTGGATCGGCAGTTCGTTAGACCCTCCAATAATTCCATTAAGTGTATTTCATTAACCTTTCCATAATCGTATTAGCTGTTTAGCAAACGCTCATGACGTTGACGTGTTTGAATCGACGATCATCCTTAACGAAGGATGGTGCAACCGGCCAGAAATGGGCGTATATGTAGTTTAACGATGGACACATTTTTTAAAATAAAAGCCAACGAAAGCTAAGCCAGCAAATGGGTACTTCGGAGCCCGTTATGGGAAAACAATTCATCTCGAATTTCTCGAAAAATGATTTCTTTCAGTAATGTTTTTATTGTTGTTTTCGAATCATTAAATTTCGATCTACCCAAAGCCCCAAATGCAACGACTGTCGTTTCCTACACAAGAATGGCAGCTTTCGGGTCGTGAAACGTTTTCCAGCGTGATTTATACGAACTTTGGAAGCTCGCAAATGATGCCTGTGTTTAGCTTTTATGGCTGCTTCACTGCTTTTTCTGGGCTTTTTTCATATACAAGGTGCACGCTATATAGCCGCTGATTTATGGGCTGTTTGGAAAATGGCGAATATCGAAAAATGCTGGTTTTTGCTCCGCGCCATGCTTTTTACGAGCATGTACTTAAAACACGGAGTTTTGACTCTGTTGCTCCTTCGAGTTTTTGACCCAACCGACCTGTGAAAGACATTTCGCCAAATAACCTCTTTTTTCGACTTGTCAGAAAATAATGATTTGTGGGTAATTGACTCGGGGTCTGGAAGCCGTTTGAGTGTATTTTCATTACAAGCTCGTTTTTATACCAACTGTTTTATGCGAAATTGATTTTTCACGTTTACCATCCAGTGTTAAAATACGAGCGTATGTGTATTAAAAGAGCACGTCTGAAAATGCTATCATTTTTTGCCAGACTATTGTGTGATCGTTTGTGAAGTGGTTTGCGTCTGCTTAAAGTGCAATTAAAAAGCTGAATGGCAATAAATTCTAATCTGATGAAAAACTCAATTTCCGCCAAATTAAGTTGCGCCCGAAGCGCTCAAGACGAATTTCATGTCGAAATTTACAAAGGGATGAAAATAAGGCACCACAAAATATTACGTTTTTTCGTGTACAACCTTTCATAATGTGACATTATTGGTGTTCAATAAACCCCAGCATTGATGCTCATACCAAGTTAAATGAAAGGTTGTAACAGACGCACGTTCGTTTCGAATTTACTTTTTGGACGCTTTCGGGCTTTTAAATCACGCGCATTTGAATGTATTTTTTTGCCAGACACGCGTATGTTTCGAAACGTATTTTTTCAACGCTTATAGTTGTCAATTAACACGTGAAGTGAATTACATTAATCTACACAATATTAATACAAGAAGCCTTTCTGCGATTTGAACCTACTTGTCTACCAAATTTCAACACTCCAGGATTTAGCGAGGAATTTTTAAAATTATTTACAAAAGGTCGAAACGGGCAAGGCAAAACCATTTGGCTTAAATAAAAGGTTGTAATAAATTCGAACCGGTTTTAATAAATTAGGCCCCGCCTCCCAGAAATGGAGTTCAGCAAATTCACTGATTTCTAGTTTTTAAAACAAATTTCCATAAAAACCCTTACCTCTGAAAATTAAAAAAATGACGTATGCCAGCATATTGACCTATTGAAAAAGTCTGGGAAATTCAACAACTTAATGATACATTTTACATACAGTAGCTAGTTAGTTATTGGCTAACACAATCTAGAGATGACCAGCGATTCTGTGAAAAAAAATTAATAATGAAATTGTCAATAAAAATGCTATAATTTTGCTGTTGCATAATGAAAGTGTTTTCAAACTCCTATTTCAGTGGTCAGAGTGGAACCTCTGACCTCTGGAAATGTTGAGAAGTTAAGTTTCATCTTTGGATGATCCCTGTGAAATTCTTTAGCATATGGCACATGAGATCAAGGTGGTCAGGAAAATTTGTGTTAAAAACTGTTCAAGTGAAAGCAATGTGTTAAAAACTGGAAGGAACCTAGAAACGTTCCAATTGTTCGAATGTTCCATGCAGAATGGAATGACCTGCCACTACCGTCTATGAAAGACATGTTATCGCTCATATAATGTAGGTCTGAGATTCATGAAATCTTGAAACGAACACACAGCAGAACAAATTCAAAAACCCACGCACAGCCCACTCAGAAATGGATGGTTGTCCACCCATTGTCCACCTTGGGCGTCCATTATGGTCGCCTTGGCCTTGGCCCCCGTCTGAGGCCGTGAAAGACACCTGATGGGGCCTTAAAAGCGCCGAAAATAACCTCCTAATGTGCATTAGAACGAATTTTTTCGTTTTTCGCAAAATATTTGTACGACGAGACACGACTTTATGGCATCGTAATGCAGCGAAGCATTAGGGCTACGTTCATCTTTTTGGGTCCAATGAAAAATGTCAACTTTTATGGCAACAGAAACATGTAGGTGGGCGGAACCATTACGTAAGATCGTCCTCGTCAATTTCGAGCTGCTTTATCGCATCTGCACTCCGAGCATGGGGTCCCCAAGAAACGAACCCAGTTATCATAAAAAAATGCACCGAGGTGATAAAACGAGAATCTGCTCGTTTTTATTCCACTGCAAAAATGCTAGGACACGAAGGGAAATTGGCTTTTTTGTGTTAATAGGCTGCATGGAGCCTTAAACGATGTGGTACAGCTTGTCAACGTTGGAATGGATTCATAAGTTGAGAATTCAGTTTAGCATTGCTGATCGTGACCAGTTTTACCAGATGATCACACCCTCCCTCATCACCTGACATCTATAATGCCTTCACAACGTAGCCTGGAAACACGTGGAAGTGATGAATAAGCAGTGCTGTGGACTGCACTATGGTATATGCCCTTCTGCTGCCCGGCTCCAGCATAGACACTATTTGAAAGTGGGCTTCTAACGGCTAGCATGCTGGCAGTGATTGCCTGCGGTGAAGGCAGCAAAATAATTAAAATTTGTAGATTAGTTTAGGTTTAAGTAGGTTGGGTTGGAGTAAAAATAAAACGAAAATAGAAAATAACTAAAAACCTTAAAGGATAAATTGGAACATCTAGGACATGTCATTCTTGTCTACCAGACACGGAGTTCCCACTGCACCTGGGGAACCTGGAAAAACCAGGGGATTTATTAGTAACTGGGATATTTGGGGAATTTTGAAAATGTTTCGATAAGTCGGGGGATTTCCTCACTCTAAATTACAATTTCAATCAGAGAAGGTATTTCAACTATCTGTTCTGAGTTCTGAGTTCTCAAAATTAAAAGTTCAAATTAAAAAAGTACAGTCCTAGGAAGATACTTTGATGCTGTGTGATTTCATGATTTCTACAAACTCATGATTATTATTTTTAATCCATGTTATGTTGATTATACATTATGTAATATTATAGGGCAAAGGCAACTAGGTTCTTTTCACTCAGGGGAAATATAATTTTTCACCGGGGAAACCTGGAAACGTCAGGGGATTTTATGCTACGGAAGCTGTGGAAAAATGTAGACAAGTAGGGTTAATACACTTATTTCGAGCGTATTTGTACTAGGAATATACTGTAGTATATCCATATTTTGTATACAGGACCATTCCATTTCACATTGACAAATGTTAAATAATTCCTATGGGCCTAATTTACATTTCAAATTTCTGGAACCCCCAAGCTGCTTAAGTAATTTAACGGCCATACCACAGTTTTCATACAATGTCATCTTCTCTCCAGTCTCCCATTAGCCCAAGATTGTCCTTTCAGAAACGATAACAACTTGGGAAAAGAAATTCCAAAAATTGTCGATGATTCTTCATGCAACTTTACTGATGTTCTCAAAAAAAGGCAACTTGCCTCAAAATGTGCTTGATCTGATCGTGTATTGGGCGCTTCCTGGACAGTGTACAAATATGTTGCTTTAATAAGCAACTCTGTAAATACTCGTTTCTGGGAACATTCCCGGCTCCACCCACGCTGTGGCAGGTTCTGATGGAACCTGATTTGGGCGCCCATGTTTACGATCCATCCAATAACGCTGGCCCCCTGGCGGCCGTTTCCGGGCGCAACAAACACACCCTCCCCCTTTTTATAGCCAAAGATTACGAAAAATATGAAATGCATTTCTCGGAGCCAATATCTCCCAACGCAGCATAAAAAGAGAGGGGATGCCGAAGCCATAAATAAGTCGGTTAGGCTCGTTTATTAAACTGTAAACTCGAAGCCAGTTTGCAGGGACCATATTGAAAAAGAGCGTGAAAAGGCACCTTCTTCCATTTTGCATCGAAAAGACCTCGAAATTATGTCCCACGCAAATGGCAATTAAATTGGCATCGATTGCTACGGCGCACATCAGGTGGATACCCCTTGGGAATCACTTGAAAACGCATTGCGAAGGTCTAATGGCGACTGTTGCAATTGGTGACATTTTGAAAATACATGTAACTGATTTATTCGGTGTTACTCCTTTGCTCCCATGAGCTCCGAATGAGCTCGAGGTCCTACGAGTGGATTGGAATGACAAAAGAACGCCATGTCCCCAACGCCCTCTTTTGATTTATATTTTCCAGTCTCGAAGAAACCGGAAAATAAATTATGCTGTCAAGAAATGCGAGAGGAATGTCGTGTCATTTCTCTTGTTAACTTTGACAGGCTGGGGGATTTAACAACATGTACATGAATTTCCCGTAAGGGAATGTGGACTGCTGAAAAGATTGAATATTTGTTGAAATTACGAGCTTTGTGCTACCAGCACATGACCAACCCAGGCGTTTGGTATTATCAATTTGACGTGATGTCTGCAGTGCTGCTACCACCGGCGTGCTGGTTGACTTTATTTACCAAAATCACTCATTTTTAAAATGTTTTCAATATCTTCGATGCTGCCCTAGCACAAGCATGCAATGTCAACCCGTATGACATGATTCGCTTCCACAACGTTTGCTGACATACTGTACAATGTGTAATGATCTTGTGCTTGTCGTATACGTGCCCTGCCAATAGATGGCGGTGTCTAATGCACCATGCTAAGGTGAAATTTACAAGTATTATGCACTCGTATAAGCTTTATTCAAAATGAGATGGGTAATTTTGCACGGCGATTTTCAAAACTTCAATTACCTGAGCATATCGTTGAAACATAATTGAGACAAGCCCAATCAGGAAAGTGCCGGAAACATGGCTTTTACAACAATTCCATCGCTATATTATTGCGTTTAAATGAGGAGCTAGTCATAAGCTGTAATTTGTTTTGTTAATGTTCATCGCCGCTTTAAAATGGCTGCATTTAATGCTCCGCTTGCCATGGCAACGCACGCTCTTAGTGAGGCTAATGCATCAAGCTCCATTAATTCGCCAATTTGGAAATTGGCATCAAAGGAGACGGCCATTCAATCTCTAGATAAGCCAGTTTGTTTTTCAACGGGACAGTAATGAAAAATGATCGTTGTCATCGTTACTCGTGGTCGTCATGAAAAGTGAAAAAAGTACATATACAGGTTGCTCGTAAATAAACTCGGTGCTGAGACTGTTTTCTCACAAGACCGATGGAAGACTTACCAAAACAAAGCGATTTATACTGCACTGGAATGGGACTTCAGTGTTGCTAATGACTTAAAATCCATTAAAATCTGTGGGTGTACGTCGGTACAGACCCTGCTCCAGCATAGACTCTATTTGAAAGTGGGCTTCTCCTAACGCCTCGTAGGCTGGTATTGATAATTTGGCTGGCGGATTGGGGCAGCTAAATCAAATTACACTGGTGGGTTAGTTTGCTCTGGGAATAAATTCCTACAGCTAGGACAGATGTCATTTTCGTATACTGTACTCAAGGTAGCAAACCAGCCCAAAGAGTCCTAAAAATGTACTAAAAAAATAAAAAAAATCCAAAATGTTAAAAAAGTCATAAAACGCCCTGTACATTGTGTTGTCAGACTACCTGTACTAAGATAATTGTTGGCAGCCTTTACCTTGTTACAGGTGCAGAATGACGACACTGATTTTATCTTGGTACAGTGCAGTATGACGACACTACCTTTATCTTGATACAGGTGAAGTTTGACATTACTGTCGTATTACAGATGTATAACTTAAAGATAAAAAAGATTGAACTGCTGCATTTTAACAATTTTTAGGCCTACTGTTAGAAAACATCTTAAAATAATTGTTAACTTGTCTCTAAATGTCCTATTGTGTCCTAAAGTTGAAAACGTGGAATTTGTTTGCCACCCTGATAGTGGACAAATACTGTTGGAATATAATGTCGATATTTGTAGCATATGTTGAAAATCCGCAAAAAAACAACTGCTTTACAATTTCGGATATGTGGTACTATTTAGTTTAAAATGCATGTCCGGTGTTCAGTGGGCATCACTGAATTCAGTTTGCTACCAAAGTAACATCAGGTTTTCACGTCAAAATTGATGGCCTCTCGATGTCACTCGAGGTTTACCCCCCCCCCCCCCAAGAAGAGAAGTCCTGGATCAGTCCCTGTCATGCTATCAATGGAATCAGTGGTATGAAATTTTAGAGTAGCATGCAAATTGGAACTCTCGTGGCAGTTGGCCATTGATGTCTCAGTGCGATATCCCCCAGAAAAATGAGGGAAAAAGGGCAATTTCAATGCTGCCTATTGTTGGGGGATGCGTGGTTATCGAAGCCATCACTGGCAGATTTTCCGATTTTCACCTCCATCAGATGGAACCGCGACGTTTCCTTTGAATCGCACTCATTGTCACGTGTCGTCTCCAGTTTCTTCTTAGATTCCTTGGCGAAATGGATCTCTTTTCCACGCAGCTTGACGTTCTGCAGTCAGTAGTTGAATTCTTAGGACGAAGCCAGGAAGGAAGGAAGTGCAGAGAATGCGGAACTGCCTGCATTTCCGGTCCCCCAGGCTTCATCCAAAGATGACACGCCAGCGGTGGAAGGGCCACTCGGATGTTGGCTTCGGAGGCCCTCATTGGATGTCCATTTGCAGGCGGGAACCGCTCAAGAGATGAATAAACTGACGATGATTGCAGCTGGATGTCTGAAATGTTGGTCCCAAGATGACAATACTTTGTCTGCAGACGCAAGGTGGCTATCAATGAGGAATTGATGCAAATGTCAACGGATTTTTGGGCAATAGTTTCCATTTCGTCTATGGGGTGAAATATAAAATCACATGTGTGGTGTTGGGGCCATTATTTACCCTGAAGTGCTTTAACTAACATGTGCTGTCTCTTTGAGATGGCAAACCGTAGGTTCAACTGCGCATGTTTGGTTTGCCATCGATCAGGGGCTGGCCCTGCTATTTTTTTTGCTATGCCTAAAAATGGGATTGAGATTATAAGAAAGGTTATAAGAAGGTTTAGAAAAAGCTAGGAATGTTGGCAAAATTCGCCTGTGATGTTCTCGTCATTAATATTTCTGAAAATTTATTATTGGGGATCAATTTTAAAAAAAATGTTCTGTATGGTGTTAAAGCTGCTGAAATACTCAATGTAAATTCACTTAAAAAGCTATTAGTTCCACCAACGTTTTTCATAAGGTTTCGCTCTCGGCCTCCCTTAATCATCACATTACCTACACATATCAGAAGCTTTATAGTAATACGAGCTGAAGCCCATCAATTGTGATCAAGTCATCCAAAAAATTTCGTTGGTTAAAGATTTAAAAACAGGTGCACTCAGTAATCTTTCATTATCAATATTACAGTGAACAGGTATATCTAGAAAATGTTTTGAGGAAAATCAACTTAAAGCCATACAGTACAAGCTATACAGTGCAGGATTTTCGGACGATTTTCGCTCAAGGCAGTCCCAATAGACCCTAAGGTAGTTGCCATCAAATGCCCCCAAAATACTTCAAAAGTCGCAAAATGCTGATGTCAAGGGCAGACGAATTAATTAACGTTGGATAGTTTATGGGCAATTTTTTCGAAGCCCACATTTGTATGACTTGTTTTACATTCTAAACATGCAACCTAAACAAGGTTATCAACTCTTATTTCAATCTTGATCTTCAGATTTACTCTATTATTTGCACGATAAGAAACTTTGCTCAACGCCATTTTCCAATAACCTAGCCACCAACTGCCAGTTTCAATCCCATTTGGAGGACATAGTTTCTTCAGACCTGAAATCTCGAAAAGAAGAAATCAGTCAGACATTTGTTATTGGATTTGAATTTCCCATCGATTATTCTTTCGCCCGTGGGCTTTGATCCAATAATCGAAATTTCATCCAAACTGATTTCAAGCGCTTATTCCGGGTCTGCACCAGTGGCCATATGGTCTCCATTGTGGAATTCTCTCCAGGCGTCCTGTCCATTATCACATTTTCTCATTTAACAACTTCCATTAACAGCTTTGTCAATGTCACACTTGCTGACCATGCCTGCAGGTGGTCGGCTGTCTTGGAGTTTTAGGAGGACATTCCTTGAGATTTCTTTAAGACTTCTTCTGACGATGTTTTGTTCCTAATTTGCTACAGTCAATTTTGGAACTTTCAGGACCAATAAGTTTACCTTGTTGGTCAAATATACTGTGGGCATCATGCCTGCTTGTAATTTCATTTTATTGCTGTATTTAAACATTCTGGAAAACCTGGAAATGCCAGCTAGGGAAATTGGAAATGTCGAGGAAAATGGATTTAGTATGAAAACATCAGGGCAATTCGATAAATTAGTGATACATTTTACATGGTTAGTTATTGGTTAACATGCAAATCAAGTAATGATATGCAATTCTGTGGAAGAAATTAATGGAATTGTCAGTTTAAAAACTAATCTAATTCTGCTGTTTCCTGATGAAACTTGTGTTAATTTTCCTGTTTCTAAATGACAAATAGTATATTTAACATTCTTTGCATTGGCACTTGGTAGTTATTGGTTAACACAAAAATCAAGAGATGAGAAGCGATTCCGTGGATGAGAATAATAATGAAATTGTCAATTTAGAAAACTTATCTAACTTATCTAACTTTGCTGTTTCCAAATGAAACTAGT
>JAQGAF010003415.1:0-17751 GCA_034687865.1 Kryphioiulus occultus
CCTGTGCCACTGCCCAAGCAAGCGTTTGGCTACTTTTGTGGAGTGACCTATTTGTTTTTCATCCCCTATAAATCCCAATGCTGGGCAGCTGCATCTGGGTTTACTAAAACCAGATTAGGCCTACTGACATTTCACCACACCATTGAGAACACGTTTGCAAGGCTACGTGAATGGCGAGCTCTGCTGCATCTGGTTCTATATTTACCGCAAAGCCTGATTAAAGGTAAACACCTGTTTACCGTGTTTACATGGCATGTGCTGCGTCTTGAATAAAACAACCCTGGTGCACATGTAGACGAAAAATGTTTATCTGCATTACTTACTTAGATTAAAGTGCAGTGAAACATCTCTCCTTCGGCAGAAAACACTTTTTTGAAAGGGAAGTAAGATATTTTCATAACCAAAAGGAAAATTTTATGGCGTGCACTCGTACAGAGCAGTTACCGCAAGTGTCGGTCACATTCAATAAATTCTAGAAAAAATTCTCCTTGCAACGGTAGTTAATATGACGCTGCTAGTTTTCGGATTTTTTTTTTTAATGTTTTATTAATTCTTTTTTAAATCAAAAGTGCTTCTTCTATGGTTTTGGGGAAACAACGTTTCTTTCTCATACCTCGACTCCTCGTATGTCGATCTCAGACTGCCACCATACCCCAATTATACGCGAGTTGCCCCGTATATGCGTCAGTTTGGCATAACATGAAGATTCTCGCTTTCCAACTTGTTTTCGGTGATTTATGAATTATTTTTTGTATCAAAGTGATTCCTATTTGATTTTATGAATCAGGAGCTGTCGAAAATGACAGAAAAAAGTGAAAACTTTTTCAGCGAAAAGAAGCGTAAAGACGCGGTGCTTCACTTTATGTCGATTTTAGTTTTACGTCACCAGAACCTGGCGTTTGAGGGGGCATGCCTGAAATTCAAAGTCTGCAAAAAACGTGGCAAATCTCAGACAGCACTCTCAGTACCGTCTCCTGTGTCCATTCACTAGTTTGTACTATCGAGAGGTGTTGCTCCACCAAGCCTTACGAAACCGTCCTGAGGTTCTCTCGGTGGTACCGGCCAGCACCTTTCGCTCTGTTCTCAAATTGAAAAGCCTAAGTGCAAAAGTATACATTTCAAAAACGCAACCTAATCAATTATGGGGACAGCCATATATTCACTTAGACAAACACCCTGAAATCAATACACGTAGACATCCCAGTATAGAGGTACGAGGCAAGAGCCAAGAGGCCACACTGTATTGATCAATACTGCATGGGATTATGTTCCAAATTATAAATTCGAACTCGGAACGCGTGCACGTACGAGAGCATGAGTTTATGAACGCGCTGGATCCCGTTCCTTCCGGGGTGGGGCCGGAAGTACAGGTCATGGGCGGGGCAAATGTTTAATGTTTCATTTTCGATATCCAAAGAATTACCTTCAGGTTGGAGGCCGTGAAGTAGACCTCGCAAAACTTGAGCACCAGCACGTAGTCTCCGTCGTCCCTGATGGGCGCCTCGTAGCCAAAGGTGGTCAGGTGGTAGCGCTCGGTCTGATAGAGCAGGATGTCGGCCGGGGGGACGCGTCCGACCAGCAACTGCTTACCGAAGTCGGAAGCAGTGCCCACCTTGCCCTGCAGAGGGTCCCGCTGGTAGTGGACGCCGTGGATGTCCGTGTGTGCCTCGCCACCAGCGTTGATGGCGTAGATCACTTCGCCGATGGACGCCACGGGTGCCGCTGACCAGAGCCAGAGCAGAGTCCACAGCCACAGGAAAAGGCGACACGCGTGGACTAAACCAGGGGCGTGCTGTACCGTCATCTTCGCTAAGGGGTGGGGGAAAAAATCCTACAGAGACAACCACTGCACAGCAGCGAGGAGAAAACCACGTCGTCGCCCGGCGCTCGATGGAAATCTGGTTCCGGCGCGCGCCGTCAGGGGGACCCTCCCGGCGCAGCGCTAGTGCCTTCGGACGCGCAATTACGAAAAATTCGAATCATGATCATGATTCGAATTTTTGAAAAGTTATCGACACTTTTCCGGAGCGTGGTAAATGGATGCCTAAGATATTAAAGCCTAGTTGCGATGAATAAAACGACAATGACAATAGGATGCGTTCAAGTTTTGTCATCATCCTAGGGGGAGGGGGTTGCCTAATGCTGACGAAAATGAGGGATTGGTCAAATGATGATGCATGGCGACTACAAATTTCCGATAACCAAATTTACCCGAGTTTTTTAGGAGAATATTCTGATTTTTCCAGGTTCAAACAATGCTTTTTGGCGATTAAATGCGTGCCGCAGTTCTGTTACAAACAATATTTAGCATTAGCGGCAATGAAAAGGAATTGCCATTCCCAATGACAGATTGAGAACGTTTCTTCGAAAAACTCAAACAGAAATAATGGATGTTAGTATATATATATATTTTCCTTGAAATTTTTTTCAAATTAACAATAATAATGAAAGAAATTAAGCGATTTTTATATATAAAAAAATTAATTTCACATTCGAAAATCGGAAAAGCAATCTCACAAAAGCGTTTTCCAGCAATGATGGCAATTTAATTTTTTTTAAACCAAACCACCTATAATGCATAAAGTAAGATTAATTTAGGAGCGACGCAGCCAACTTGATCACACATGCTGAATTTTAGAGTAATGGTGGAATTGATAATAGAGTCAATCATTTGTGTGCTCATTTCTCAGAAATAAATTTTTGATACTGAAAAATTCCGGGTTTCAATTTAAAATTCACTGAGTTTTCCAGGTTTCCAGGCTGGTACCATGTCATCACTGCTGTTTCATAAAACATTTGCCATCCTACTGTTTACGTCATTGCTAGGAAAGTAGGGGGGGAAGGGGGGGTCAGAAAATCACGGACATCGTAGTCTGCCTCAACATTTATTAACGATGAAACTACACTAGTATCATAATCGAACTACTAACCCGATAGTTTCTATGTACGATTGGGAATCAGCGCAAAGGCCGATCCCGACATCCGATACGGGAGATTGAGCTCCGGCTCCACGGTGGTTTTCCTAGTGGCGACGTTGAATGCCTCGACGGTGGACAGCGGGTCCACCTGGCCGTAGCTGAGGCCTCCGATGGCGTAGATCACGTTACCTGGAGTTGCGATGGAAGATAATGAGACGAAAAGTCTGTTACCGAAAATTCAGACAGATGTTAGATTTGCGAAGGGAACTTGCCAACGGCTACGACACCCGCGCTGTGCCTCGGTGTCTTCAGCGTGCCGACCAATGTCCAGTCGGTGGCGTTTTCGTTGCATCTCCACACGTCCGGGACACTGCAGGAAGTTGGTAGTTCGGAGCCACCCTCGTGGTCGACCGCGGCGCCCCCGAGGACGTAAAGCGCTCCAGCGGCCTCTGCGGCACTCCCGAAGAACAACTTCCGCGGCATCGGGCTCTTGGCGTCCCACCTGCACAAAATTTCAGTATACATTATTGCGCAAGTCCATAAATTTTTATGAATTGCATCGCAACCCCACATGATTTTCAGATTTACAGGGATGTGGCAGGGATGTTCATATTTTTTTCACTTTTTTTCATGTGCAAATAATGCATTTTCCCCCCGCATTTTTCACTCAATATGAATGCGGATGTGGCAGGGATGTTCATATTTTTTCACGATTTTTCATGTGCAAATAATGCATTTTTCCCCCGCATTTTTCACTCAATATTTCTGAAAAAAATTCGCATTTTCACGAGTTATAACAGCGGTACTCAAAATTCGGACCACGGCCCACTATATTGAATGACTGCATGGATTTCTTGACCCTGTGCACCTACAATATTTTTCGCATCCAAAATTTTTACAATAACTAGACCATGAATGACGGATTTCAGGTTGCTTTTCTAAAAACAATGATACCTTAAACGGATTTTAAGTTTAGCTACGTGAACATGATTTTCGCTGTAATGCATTTTTTAAAGACATTCTTAGAAATATTAGTATTCAAGATAGAGCCACAGGCAATTTCTTTTTAATAAACTGATAAAAAGTTTTACCCTGGATTTCTTGCGCAATTCACTTCCAATGAAAATGTTACGTCAGCTATCATTTTTTCCTCAATTTTTCACATTTTCGCATATTTTTTACACTTTTTCACACCGGCCACATTCCTGAACTTATCAGAAATTGTAAGCTTCGACAAAGCTTCGAAAGACCCCAGCATACAAGCCAACCTTTCCGCAGACCCCAGCATACCTTTCCGCTTCGAAGTTGAAGAAAAACACAGTGGACATGGTGAGGACGTTGTCGAAGGTGGTCAGGTAGCCACCCGCGATGAAGATGGTGCCGGCATAAGCGCATGCAGCAGATCCGGCACATCCCAGCGGCAGTGGCGTAAACGACTTCCACTTATTGGCTCTCGGACTGTAGCACTCAACTGAATCCAGGGCCCTGGAGGGGAAGCACGCGATGTTTGACACAATCGAGGAAAAACTTGCAGAACCGAACAACATACTTTTCATCTTCGCCAATTCCTCCAAGGACGTAGATGGAGCCGGCAAGTTCCACGGCCGGGAAGAAAACCCTCTTCTGTCGCATTGGGGTCATCAGGGTCCAACGAGCGTCTGCGGGGTCATAGCAGCGCACAGTGTCGATGGGCTCCAGGGCAGGCATCTTGGATCCGTCATCGGGAGGTAGTGAGACTACCGCACAGCCACCTATAACAGTCCAGAACTGACGACCTGAATTTGGAGGTTTGGCATTTGTCAGTGTGAAGGTGTCATTTTGTGGCGAAACTACCTAAGACATAGAGCATGCCATTTGCGTATACCGTGCTATGGAAGCAGCACGACTCCGGCATGTTTGGCAAGAAGTCCCACCGCTTCGTCTTCCCCGACATCTCGTATTTGAAGAAGTTCCTGACCAGCTCCCTAGAACAAATATCGAGCGTGATTAGGTCGTGTAGCATAGGCGCAACTAAGTTGTTGTATTATCTAACCGGATTTCATTTGATGATCACCAGAGTGCCCCAGAGATGACATTTACAGGTTTTAAAACAAATTTCCCTGACAACCGTGAACGCAAAAAAGATGACAAAGTATGACATCGATATTATATGTTATCATGACTGTCATGTCAATATAAGCAATGCAATATTTATTGCTTAATATACTCAAACCTGGTATAGAATGCAAATTTTCATTAGAACAGTAAATTTAAATCAGTTTTTTAATTGACAATTTCAATATTAATTTTCTTCCATGGAATCGTTTGTCATCTCTTCATATGTACAAGTAGTACTGATTTTTTTGAATTTCCCTAACTTTTCTAAAGTAAATCCATTTCCCTAACTTTTTTAATTTCCCTGCATTTCCAGGTTATCCAGGTCTGGGGAAACCCTTCACATGGTTCGGGTCAAGGGAAAATTATGTCGCAATCCTGAGTGGATTGGGCAAAAACTTTGACCAAGGTGTAAAAATTGCATAAAATCTGGAGGGAAAATAAAACGACCACTGAATAAGGATCGAGGTGCCAACCCGTTTGCTTTGCTATCACTCTGCATACGACAGCCGCCGACACCAACTATGAAGGGTTTCTTGAAGAGCCTTTGGGAGACGCCTTGCTCCATCTTTGGCCGGCTAGGTTTTGCACTCAACTTCAGAGGCGATGAAGCAGCAGCATGCGGCGCTGACAGGGCGTGATGTCTGAAATACAAAATCTGGGCGACTAATTTCGTCTGCGCTGCAGCTCTGGCTACGATATAAGGTCATACTTGTAGGCGTCCAAGAGAATACGCTTGACCTCCACTATTTTGCACGCTTCGGCATTGTCGTCCAAGAGGGCGATGCGCCTCGGATCCACAGCCTTCAAATCAACTGTCTTGAGCAGTTGAGCAGCCGACTGGGAGCGCTCGGGTACCGCCTCGAGCCACTTCAGGATGGCTTGGAACAACACGGCTTCACCGTCGGAGTGGGAACTGGGGCTACCTACAAATGATCGTGTATATTAGTGAAAATCTAATGAAACTCATCCCTTCTTGAAATCAGATGCAGCAGAAGAACTTCTGAATAACTCACTCAAGACAGCTGTCAAATCGTCGGCACTCAGTTTCACAAACTCCTCGCTCTTGGAAACCACGGCGAAATGCTTGGCTGCCAAATCGATCAGCTGTTGCTTGACGTCGTCCATCTGATGCAGTGCACTTAGGATAATGTGGTTGGCGATCTTATCAGCCGGGCAGGTCTTGAGGAATTCCTTGCAACGGTCAACTAGCTGGGTTATGCCTAACTGGGAGCTTATTGCCAAGACATCGGAAATGTTGTCCGGGGCCAGTTTGATCTTTCGCTTGTACAAGAACTGGACCACCTGTTTGGCAGATTCAAGCTGGACGCCGTCGACTAAAGCCACGTCCGAATGCCGCTTGCTGGCTTCGGGTTCGCTGCTGAATATGCCCAAGTACTTCTGGCTGCATCTCGAAAGGACAACTCTGTGAATGTTCAACTTGGCGTTCCCGACGTGCAGCGTCAAATCGCAAAGGTCCTGACCTTCGTAGAGGTCATTCAGATGCTCGCCCACTGCCTGTTTCCAGTCGGCTGTCACATGCTTGTCGCCAATCTTCAACAACTTCACATTGGAATCTTCGTAAACAACATCCGCCGTCTTATCGATACTAGTGCCCTCGATGGCTTGGATTAACTTAGCCAACGACCCCGCTGGGGACTTCCTCGTATTTGATTTTTCAGCAGAATTCATTTTCTATTATTGCACTAAAATGAAGAAATGCATTCGAGCTTGAAAATCTGAAATCTGGTATCATAAACTGCAAACCTCCACTTTGCAATCTGATAGTACGCAACATAAATCAACAATAAATGAAAACGTTTCTAAAGATGCGTTCACATTATAATATGCAAAGTTGTGCAACTTTTTTGAATCAGTGGGAGTAATACTTGCATAACAACTTGTACAACAGAGTTAAAAACTAACTTGTTATATTACAATGTTACGGAGCGGATAAATAACAGATTTCAAATTCACTAGTCCAAAGTAATGCAGACAAGCTTGAATCTCGTACGCAGGGTGATAAAATCATGAATACAGACCTGCGCTTTGTAATACGATGGTACGAAATGCAAATCAACTATAAATTAAAAACGTTTTTACGGAAGGGATTAAATAAAGATCAAAATGTTGAAAATGGCTTCTAGAATACCGACATTCCAATTTCCAAAATTCGAGCGCGTCACGTGACATGCGCCATTGGGACCAGATGCTCTTTAGGAATTTCCCGAATTGGTAAAGAAAGAATGTTCGTCATTTACAAAATACATAACGTATGTCGAAAATAAAGGAAGTGAGGAAATGAGTAATCAGGTGTGTGCTAATACCTTGGTGCAAATTGTTTTGCAACTAACAGTTTAGTTCGTATCCGAAGCACACAAATACCCACAAGTAGCATCAAAGGGATAAAGCTGAACGATAAGCTGAAAACACGTCAGTCTAATCGTCCCATAATGCAAGCGGAGAAAACAATGTTTTGCGGTCAAAATTGCACTTAAAAACAATTACCCATCAACGATACAAATTAAGGACTTCCCCTTCATAAGTACTCACGAGTCGAGCGAAATGACACCCAGAACAAATGAGGTTCGTAAACTTCAGCCGAAATAAACAAAACGCCGAAAATCTGACGTCATAAGCTCGGTTTCTACAGCTATCACAAGTTCACAACAAAAACAAACCAATATGGCGGGGCGGTCGCCAAGCATCTTAAATATCGAGGTGGCTGATGAAAATTTGGACAGAGATTCGTACGAATCTACAACAGAAAGCACGTCTTTGAAAACAGAAGAGCGATTTGCGAAGGAAAACAAGTTTCTGGAGAGGCTGAGGATACCTGATGACGTAAGAAACTCGATGTGATCTTTGACCTAGCCAAACGAGTAGGCCTACTGCTGAGTTCAAAGGTTCATTTTAACCTCTTCTGGCATGTCCCTGAACAAGCTGAGCGGCTAAAATTCCCATCAGAAAGTATATGTCCTTGGGATTTTTATAGTACGACCAAGTCGATTCAAAATCCCATTGAAGTGAATTTGTGAACCAGTAATGAAATTAGATTTCAGGATGAATCATGCAGCAATCATGTGGATTCTGTTCATGCCGTTGACTTGAATCTTGACCAGTAATAAATAAGAAATAAACAGGAATAAAAATGCGATAGATACGAATACAATAACATACATGTACATCCAGGGTGGATAAGCTTGGTTTACATATATGTATATCACAAAACATTGAAATATAATAAATTAGTTTTAACTGTTGTACAACTAATTGTAATACAACGTCATATACATGTACATATAAAAAGCTGGGCTTACTATACAACAAAACTGTATATAGCAAAGGTATACAATTTTTTTCATAATGGGAAGGAAAAATGTTACGTAACCTGTTTCTCGTAATCTTTACCCATCATGTATAGGCAAAGATAAATGGACTTTTTAAGACTTTGTTGTATAACATGTTTAGTGAGTCTGCACTCGTAAACTTGTTATGCACGTATAACGTTCACTCCATAAAGTCTCGATTACGTGGGTCATCAAGTTGCATAAAATTACTTTTCGAAAAATTGTACCATCGAGTTATATACAACGTCATATGACAAATTGCACAGCAAAGTTAAAAATTAATTTGTTATATTACAAAGTTTTGTGATATAAAGCGTTTACCCAGCGTTATAACGCCCTTTGATCTTTGCCGACACAACGTATTACCTGCTATATTACGATAAAAATACCCTCAACATTTTTCAGTATGTACTTGTCACATCTATTGAGTAACTGTTAAAGAATAACTTGACTGAAAAATACCTACTTGTCATAATTACAGACAGCCTCCAAAGACAGCGATTCGTTAATACACGATGGCATGTTCTTTCCCCCGGAAAAGTATGACACCCACTTGAGGTAAGGTCTTCGCACCGCTTTGCGGGAGCTACGGGAACAGCTTCGGTTGCCCAGTATCCATACTAATCTCAATCTTTTCTGATGTATTCACAGTTGGTGGAAGCATCCCAAAGTGCGGCAGAACTGGAAAATAGTTTTAGCCGCATTCATATTGCTCATCGTAGGCCTAGGTATGTCCAATTTCACCATCATGCCCCAAACTGCAACATGAAACAACAAAATCTCATTTGGCTTTCGTATTTGCTAAAAACAGGTTTGCTGGCCACTGGAGTGCTGGTAGAGATTATGCCCATGACAGGTAAGTTTTGAAAAAGGTGGATCGAACAAAGCATGCTGTTATACTACCCAATATTGACAAACTTGCATCCAATCCAGGTTTCAAGGGGTTTGTGTTTTTCATTGCTGGTGCAATTTGTTTCATTCCTGGAGGTAAGACGATGGCATTTTATGCTGTTGAATCTGGCATCGATGGCCTTGTGGTCTTGCGGTGCTAGGAGAAAATCACTCAATTTCCTGATTTATTCCTGTTTCAATTTCAACATTCAGCTTACCACGTGGTATACGTCTACTGTGCCGTGAAAGGCAGAAGAGGTTTTGACTTTCACAGCCTACCATTGTTCAACTGACCCTGGAACAGTCGGAGGACCTTCAGGGCCACTCAATTGCCTTAGCTTAAAATTTAGCACAAATTGGACCAAGAGTATCCAAAAACGCACCTTGCTGTTTTTCTTTGCTCCCACGTTGTTCTGCCATGACAGCACCTTCGGATAAGTTTACGACGAAACCAGACAGTATTGAAACATTATTTCGTGCCATCCTAACTATCCTGGAAGGCAGTTTTTCACTACCAGATGACCAAATACTCCACATTTCAGCAAATCAATGACGAAAGAAACTGCGACGATGCTTATGATTTCATTGTTTTCCACTTGTTGGTTTCCTCCACGTTCCATTCGGTTCTTGGGGCAGGTTTGGGCAGCTTGAGCTTTCAACGATCGAAAAAAGCAGAAGAGATTTGCTGGAAGGTGAGCACCAATGTAAATAGTCTCTACACCGAGCAGTATCGGATTCTGAATAGCATTTCGATGACGAATATCCAATCTGATTGCTGTACGGTAAATTACAAATCGGCTGAAGATGTTTAGTAATTACATCAGTGTATTCTAGTCTGTATACTTGCCTAGTTTTTTTTTCGATTTTTTTTTTAAATAATAGGGAACCTAGGAGTATTTTTTAATCTTTTTTTATGATACTGTATTGCACCAACGTATAATTTTTGTCGATTTTAACATTTCCAATTTACCAATATTTTATTCCCCTCTCCAATCTAATTTTCTTCACTTTTCGATTTCTGTGCAGAGAAGGAGTCCGTTAAATTATGAATTCAATTTAGTGCAATACGCTCCCGAAATTGATCGTCATTACTCTTTATGTACATCTGTTAAATAAAATATTTTTCATAATAAAGAGTCTCGATCCTTACCAGAGGTGGTATTTAGACACATCAATGATTCGCACCTTGCTCCAAATTCCGATCAGGTATTTATTTACATTTCAAATGCGATCTGCGATTGAAAAACGAACACTAGTATGAACTTACGAACGAAGAACTTGGATATTGTTGCGCAGATTTGCCACGAATCACAATTAAAAACGGTTAAGCACACGAGTCCATGTTTGACGTGGTAGTTATCTCGATGTCAGTTTGAAAAAAGAAGATAAAATGAAAAACTAAACCGGGTATCGACGCATTAATACGAGAAGTCGAGGCATCTGACGAGCCCTCGACAATCTGGAAAAGTGAGGCATCCTCCTATTTCGTTTAGTACTGCTGCCATTTTGATTTTACTTGCTTCTGATTCTGAAGGAAAAACAACTGATCAGCTGATCAATCGGTTCATTCTGGAAAAGGTGAAAATAACACTCACTGCGGCTGGCGTGGACGATGGCCGAGTTCCGCGTGGTCCAGTCTGATCTCTGCTGGTGGAGAGCGATAAAACGAAATTAAAAATGATGGGAATTACAAAGACAAAGACGATCACGGCTTCGTACAGACCTAAGTCTAGGAACGGGGACGGCTGGTGAATCTCCCTGCCTTCCGTTGGTCCTGACATCCTCTTGGTGTTCCACACCAGCACCAACCACTGTTGGACTGGCCTCAGTTCGCCTTGCAAAACTCTTTGGCCTGGCCCCTAGAAGACAGAAATGCTCCTGTTAGGGAATTCGTATTCAATGGTGCAGTTTCCAATCGACCGTGTCGCTAGGTCATCTTTTTTGTGCAATGCTTGAAACCGCTAGGAAGTCACAGCAAAGCATGGCAAGACGGGGTCAGTTTGACAATTTCATGGGTTATGTTTTGTCAGTTTCAGGGAAAGCGACGTTTTTTTTAAAAAAAAAATTCATAAAAATTTTAATCGTTATTAAAATTTCATTATTTTTAGCAAGTTAAAAAAAATTACCCACGGGGTTCTCTTATTTTTACGAATCTCTTTTTAGGTTTTTAAAAATGGCTAAAAATCACTTTCACGAAAATACACTTTAAAATCCACTTTTTGAGGGTAGGCCTATAATTTTTTTTTTTAAATTTAATCTACATGTAAGGCGTTCTTTTGAATGATTATATTTCTAAGAACGATCAAAAAATGCATCTGTAGTGAACTAGTTCTTTAAAAATGGCTGAAAACCATTTTCACATAAATGCACTTAATTAAAATCCTTTCTGGTCTAATTTTTTTCTAATTTCACCTATGGCGTTCGCTTGAATACATGCATTTATATTTCGAAGAACGATTAAAAAATGTGGCTAAAAATCATTTTCGTGCAAATAACTTAAAATACATTTCTGGTCTAATTATTTAAAAAAATTAAGCACATGGCGCTTTCTTCAATATTTATATTTATATTAAAAAATGTATCTACAGGCCTAGTGATCAAGTTTTTAAAAAATGGTTGAAGATCATTTTCACGAAAATACACATATGGCATGCTCTTAAATATGAATGTTGACAACCATACTATTTTTCGTAGAAACGGGTGCCGAGATCCAAAGAAAAGTTGGAGAACCACTGGTCTAGAATTAATGATTCAACGTCTACTCACCCGTTGGGTCCATTGCTTTCGCTGGACTGTGTGCAGACCCACTGACGTTGCCCGCGTAGGAATTGTGCTGCCGGTCGTCCAGCGGCGGCCGCTCACATTGTCTGGCAGCTGTCAGAGGTGCCGATCTGTTCGAGTGCTGCGCCTTGGCAGCTCGCATCCTGTCGAGTGCATTTGTCTCTTCGTCCGCTGGCGGAGTCCCGTTGCCGTGGCGTCGAGGAGAGTAGCCTGGTTCCACATTGATGGGAATTCGCCGCACTTTTGGCGATCGCGATGCTGGCTGCTCAGGCGGGGCCTCAGACGACACGTTCTTGTCTTTCAAGGAGTTTTCGATGGCTTCCTTCAGGAACAAGTCGTCCAGGTAGTCGATTTGGGGGTCTGTGCCGATCTGCCTTTCTCCTCCGTACTTGATGACCGGCGTCCTCGTCGGGGTGGAGCGAGATTCCTTGTTGACAACGGCCGATGTAGGAAGCGGGGCCTGAGGAACCTGGGGCATCTCCTCCTCCAAGAATCCACCACATCCAGACTGATCGATATAGATTTGAAAAAAAGTAAGTCGGACCCTGCCTGATCAGCATTGCTCTTTCTATGTTATCGAATTTGCAATTTTCGTTTTTTAGGGTTTGCGATTGATAAATTATTGATAAGCAGTGGTCATCTACTGGCCTAATAATACCTTATGCCGAAATGAAAGAACCACTGTACCTCGTGTTCAATGATATATTCAGAGTCGAACGGAGTGCCGCAGTACTCGCAAGGTATTATCACTTGATCAAGGGAAGTTGGCCTGCAGCAGAAAATAAGATTTTCAACTCAGTATCCCTGACTCGTAAACACCAGCTTACACAGCCTATTAGTATTTTATCATATCACTAACTCGGGCAGTGCGGTGTTTGTAGTTTTCGTGAAATTGTTCAGAATCGCAGACGTTTCAATGCGGCTTTTCTCCACGTTTTTTGAGTTGTTCAATTCGGGAGAGAAGAGCCGGTTGGCGATGTTTCCTCCTCCTACTCCTGTTTGCTCTCTTGCAGGATTATTTCGCATCGTTGAGGTGAACTCGCAAAACCTCTGAAAAAATATCAAAATCGTGATGAAATGTGGAAGTAAAGCCATATGATTAATGGCATGTTCGACGATCAAAATGTCGAAATACCTGATGGTCTAAAAGTCGGTCTGCGGAATAGAGTTCGTTGCAGAACTCGCATGGCAGTGCTAAACTCGCCTCTGGCCATTAACAAGAAAGGTAGAATTAAAAATAATATAAAAACAGATCCATGGCTATGTCGATTACAAATTTTTGAAAACGAAATCCTTTTTTTTTTGAAAATGTAGATCTCAAATCGTAGGTTTTAGTCAACATTACCAAAGGTTGGTTCAGTTTTCCAGGTTGGTAGTCACATTGTTTGCTGACCGGGGAATGGCACAAAAGGAAATACCAGGGGGACGGCTGCATTGCCAAACTCAACTCACCGTCTTCGGGTGGTTTTATGATGCGACCCACAGGTAGTATCCCGCTGCCTTCTCGATCCAGGTCCTCGCTGATGCCGAGCCCAGATTTCCACTGGGCAGGAAATCCGAAATGGCCATTCAGGTCGTTGTCCTGCAACGTCTCGATGTCATCGAAATCCTCGGCGGGCAAGAACGTGCCACCTCCAACGACGTCGCGTGGGGTAAGGACCGCGTCTTCGGGATCGGAATTGCCATAGGAAGGTGAAAGTGCATCTTCCTCCGAGAGATGCATGGCCAGCAGTCGATCCAACTGTTCCAAGGTCAAGCCGTGGGGTGGAGCAGTGGAAGATTGCGGTTGGGTTTCGTATAAATCTGCGGAGATTAATTGAATTGATTCACATCCATAGTTTTCTTTTCGACTGCGTAATATTACGATATTAGTACCTTGCAACTTAGGCTTCGATGTCTCCTTGGGCTGTCCCAAATTTGCGTTCACGTTAACCTGAGGCATATCGTTTGTGCGTTTGCCAGGACTATAATGTGACCACATGGATAACGGTTCCTGAATTAAATTTAAAAATTAATATATCAGAGTTCATACCAAAATTTGCAAGCTTCCAAGTTAGCAGGTTTTCAGACTCTTTTTTGATTCCTCAAGATGTTTGATGCATTTCTCGAGCAAGAACATTTGTGCAGATATTATGCAAAAAGGGCGAATGAGGTATTCATGTCCATGTCTAAGACCATACAAGTACAGTCATATTGAAATCGATATACAGAAAAGATTATGTTGAATTTCATAATTTTGTGAATGTTTCCCTGACTTAATGGACAAAATGTCAACATTTCCCTGACTTTACTGACGGTGTGAACCCTGTATATCTATCAAAAAATTAACATGTCAAACACGTAACATCAGTACAAAACACGCCACATTTTCAATAAACAGGTTTGCACATCTGAGCCAAATCCTTCAAAACTTTTATCTACCTTTTCGTCTTTGTTAGTGTTGAAGTTCTTCAAGCCGGAGTACATCGAGGCAGAAGATGCGGAGCTGTTATGTTGTTTGTCATAGTCTGAAACGAATTAAATGTTCATTCTTAAAAAACTGGTGGTGCCCCAGAGAAAGTGACGGGGAAACTTAATTCACCGCACCTTCGATAGTTAGGAAGCTGTGATTGCTGGAGAGGTGGATATCGCGATATTTAAGCATGACGTACTGCCCGCACTCGTCGCAACGTTCTGTACGACTGCCGCAATAGTCCTCATGCTCGCCTTGATCGCTGGCTTGAACCTCAATGTCGCAAAAGCTGCACCTCAAGAGCCGCTTGGTGCAATCTTGCGTCTATAAACATTCCATATTTTTACAAACAGTAAACATCTTGCATGACCTTTCAGAGCCGGTTCATGCAAAGATCAACATTTAAATGTTGGATTTTAAGTTACCGCTCAGAACTTACATTATGCTGCTGCGCGTTCTGCTGCTCGATTTCCTTTCCGCATTTGGCACACTTCACTTTGGAATGAGCTTGTGCAATGTGTGTGGCTATCTCGTTCTTGGGGAAGGGCTCTTTGCACATCTCACAAAGGCTGATATTCCTCTGGCAATGTGCATTGTGCATAAGAAAGTTGACAGCCGATACATCTTTCTTGCTATTAAAAGATATTAAAATATACAGAATTCACTTGCAGGCTAAGGTCGGCTGAAGCCTAGGGCAGCAAATTTAAGGGGGCTCTGACAACGTGTATAATATTTTTAACATTGTCATAACTAACTGTAAATAATCTAACCCTTCGGTAATGGTACATTACTGCAAGGGTAGGTAGTGAGGGTAGGGGATCTGGAAAGGATTCAATGTAACATGCAACAAAACATATGATTACACAGGGTGGCAAACAATTTCTAAGATTCAATTTTTAAGACTTTTTAGGACTTTTTGAGATTAAATTTTAGGACTTTTTCAAAAGTGGCATTTTTAGTATATGATTTTTGAATTCAACCTTTGTGAAACAAGGCTCTTCTCTAAAAGATTATCAGCTAGGCACTGCTTATTTACTGAAAAACCATGTTCAACATCAGCTTGTCCAGCAAAAAGGATTAAAGACATTTTTATAATTCCCACCATCTTCACACTGAATTGGTACAAGGATTATAATAATTTGCAACAATTCTTCAATTGTTTAGGGTATTTAGGACTTTTAGGACTTGTTTGCCACCCTGTTACCTGTTGACAAATCGAAATCATGATAAGGATAATCTAACCGGCGCTTTTGAAGAAACGAAACTAGATCCTACGGCGTCACAAATAACAATGATGCCCCACAATTAGTAAAATTTTTAATTAAACCAATCAACAATAAGTATCAATCCATCAGTACTGCGCACATTAACGATCAGTACAGGCTGCACAGACCATATTTGTTGAAACTGACAGTAACAAGCCCCTTAAGCCCCCATTTGGCTAACTTACTGTTAGTATAGAATTGGGATAACTACTTTCTGAATCGACTTTGGATAACTTCCATGTACTGTCAGGATCGAATTTGGATAACTTTTTTTTGTCAGTATCAAATTTGGATAATTTTTTTTTGTCAGTATCAAATTTGGATAACTTAGCCTACTGTCAGTATAGAATTTGGATAATTGAGTGTCAGTAAGTTATGGCCCCATATAACTTCATGAATGGGTAGGCCTACATGCAGATAGTGAGCCTTTACTGACGTAGGATTACTTGACAATGCTTTGGTGAAGAAACCAATCAGTGCATTTTTCAGAGTAGATTCCTGCCAAGATCTATTAGCAGTTCGTAAACATGTGTAGTAGAATTTTCCTTAAGAGTGTCTGCAGTCAGCTGACCCTGCATTTGCCTACCAGCCACAACAAACTAGACCAGGTGTGGCATAGGTATTTAGGTGAACATTTGTTATGATCAAAATGGCAATACGAAGGACGGAGTTAAAAAACGTGAGTTTTTCCATTGCTGAGATCCTACAGAATCAAATCGCTTTCGGATTTATCATATCAGCTGGACCTCAAGTTATGATTCATAAACTGCACTGCGCAATTAACCAGACGGGAATTTTCCCGTCATTTTTGCCTCGATCACGTTGACCTGCGCAGGTCGAAACTCAAATATTTTGTGGTACGCAAAGCAGGCACAAGAGCAAAATATACAACCGAACAATGAATAATGACAAAACGCGATGGATTACTGCATTATGTCATACCAATTTTCGCAGAATTTCAGCTCCTGTCTCGCTTGTTCTTCCATTATTGTGACGCTGAATTCCCTTCTGAGGATCGAGGCTTTTTAAGCAGGCGGTGCCCACGCTGTTTCTTCGCACTAAATTTGGTATGAAGCGTTCTGGAGCGGAGCCAAAGGTGATTTAAAAACTCCCAAAATACGACGCGGGCCTTTCCATAGGCCAGATGACTAATTATTGTCCAATTTTTGAAACCAGGTTACTCACGGCTACGACCCACACACAAACAGAAGCAACCATTTTGTCAATCAGCTGGCCGACAAACTTTCTGTTCGGAAGAGTTGCATTTTGGGAAGCTCGCTTCCAGTGACGTCACCAATCACGCGCTAAATTCGAATATGGACATTTTCAGAAAGCGTTGTTCGCTAAATAAACCCAAAATTTGAGGTAGAGAAAATTAGGTAGTTGCATATGGGATTAGCCCATAAAATTAGCCTTTTTAAAATAACCTAAGATGATGAATTTTAGGATCATTTTCATTGTTTTTTCAAACAAGTTGTATAAAGTGGAATTCCTTGAGTTAAAAATTCCCATTGTAAATTGGTACAGCATAAACGTGGAAATGACAGTATACGTCAATATTTTCGTGACCCTACATGGTCAATATTGTACTGTCAGTAAAAAGCTCAGTACCATCGTGAACTTCGTCGAGTGAAGTTCGAAAGTACCACGGATCGAAGTGAAAGGCAAAAACCTATTTGGAGACTTACGAGGCTCATTTAGCGATAATTTCAATGCTCACTATAGTGAGTATTGATTCGACGAAATTCAACGTATGTGTCACGTCCGTCTTCCCGGGCTGCTGGCGCAATACTGACAGATTTACTGACGAACGCCCTTACACGGTCAGTATTATTGTCAATATCTTCATAATGACAATAGTTCGTTGGTAAGATAATTCTCCATTCTTTTGCGTGTTTTAAAAAACATAGTATAAAGGAAAATTTATGTTTTTTAAAACACGCAAAAGAATGAAAAATTATCTTACCAGTTATTCAGCAGTACGTACTTTAGTATCAGAT
>JAQGAF010003416.1:0-17738 GCA_034687865.1 Kryphioiulus occultus
GCTTCAATGATTGTACCATATCCTTTTGCAAATCATCTGGCGACAAATAAATTACATTACATTACATTACATTACATAGTATATTTATGTTTGTCACGCAAATCATCAGACTTCGGTTAGACCTATTCTTCGAGATTGTAATTTGTTCGTTACATTTACATCGTATACAGTACTTATACACTTATACATGTGTTTTTAAAATATGTAATGGTAATAGTATTACAATTGTATTGATTTAATTTTTTTTCGTGAAATTGGAACGGATTCTGTTGAATTACTGTAACATGGATTTGTACGCTGAAATACGATTCGCTATACAGCATTTCGGTTTACGGCTGACTTTCAAAAAACCTATAGGCCCTAAAGCGAGGTATGGGTGTACTTCAATAGCTATAGAGCACTATTATCGACGAAATTGACTGAAAGAGAAAGAATGCCACGTGTGCGTGGCGGGTTTGAGACATTTTGTATCGCAAAACGGATTAGATTTTTCTAGGGGGGAGAAGGCGTACTGGGAAATAATTTTATATTAAATTTTGTCGTATTGCCATGGCAACTATTGAGACGGGCCGATATTGCCCAGCAAATATGTATTTGGGAACAACGTGTCAGTCCCGGTCCCGATGGGGGACCGGTCCACAGACCCTTGAAATGAGGGATAAATGGGGACGATTTTCGGTCGATTTCGCATCGGCTTTTATTATGTTCCAAACGAAATGGAAATTTTTATCAAAAGTAACCTAATCTCATTTTTACTTACTGCTGAATTTTGACGGTAAATATCGGCCACATCGATCTGGAACTTCACTGTTGCACCCGCCGCAACCACGTCTAATAACGTACACTTTTGTTTGTCAAACAACTCACCATGCTCAATTTGGCTGTCATAAATAAAACACGTCGGTTTCGATTTATTCTGTTTTTTGTGACAATTTGGAGTAATGGAAAATGGAATTAAGTGGAGCCGCTACAGTGTACTTGAAATAAACAGTACGCAACACATTTTGAGCAGTTGGCGTACAGAAAAATTTACTTCTCCAATTTTATTTTTCTTTGCATTGAGTTGGCCTTCTGCAATTTTGACAATTATGAAATTTCCAATTTTGTATCCAAAAAACTGTTAGGTCTTTTCTCGAATCGGAAATCAGAAATCACTGAAAATTCGGATATCTATGTGTATGAAACTGTAGTGATTCCAAAGCCCCCGCCTCATTTTTCAGCAGGTTAATTGAGGCGGGACCCTATGCGATATTTTCTGCAATTTTTGATTAAGATGGCAGAGTTTGACTTTAGTTTGCCTTCAAAAGAATCACCATTCTAGGACACAATGTTGCTTATATGGTGGGTGTTCTTCAAATCGCGATTTTTGATGATATAATAATTGAACGTTTTCTAATATTACTCTGATTAGAAAATTGATGAAAAACGATCAAAATCGGTGCGTATGTTTGAAACTGTTAGTTGAAAGTGGCCCAAAAACCACTTATCAGAAAGGTTTATTTCACAATTCAGGTAAAACGTTCATCATATTAAGAACAGAAATTATTTAATCTCACGCTAATTTTTGTGTTAGACTGTTTTAGAATATTGGTACTCACTGACTGTTCGCTTTCTTCACTTCTGCTTAGCTTTCTTATGTTGCACTTTTACGGTAAATTACAATTAACGTTGATTCCTAGGTGTTTCGTTATCCAAAGGAAAAACACAAGCTGAATTTTGGGTGTTGAACCAGGTTCCTATGCGGTGCCTATGGTTTTTGCTTGGTGAGACGAAATACGTGTAAGTTCAATTGGACACCAGTTTTAACAATGCAAATGTGCTACAAAAAAGGTTAATTTCTCCCCTAATTTCCATGGTTGATTGCAAACGTCCAATTCCTAACCAATCTAGCCTGACCTATCAGCTACAGGCAATAGGGATTATTCGTTGGGGGAAACACTAGCATTCCTGAACAAGGGTGATTGAATACTTCGTCCTATAGATCTATTTTGACTTGTGCTAATTGCTCCCCTCTTAGTCATATAGGTATGTGTAGGGGAAATGGATGGCCCATTTTCCCTATGACCAGGTGGTGGACAGAAATATAGAAACACTTGCTATAAATTCATATTCATTTATTAACACGTTGTTATTTTACCTACACAGCCTCAATCGTTCTTGACTTGGAATTGCCTCGTATTCGTTTTGGATCAATCAGCAATTGAATTTCATAACATTCTTCCTGATAGGCATCTTCCAGATGGTAAGTGTAAGTTATCTGCATCTTTCATTATAGTATTATAGAAACTGTTCAAATATGGTGGTTAGGACTGTAGTGACCCCCTCCCCCTTATAGTTATTGTGAACTTCCATCCCCCTCTACATTGGACACCCTTTATGGACTGCCCCTATGTTTGTTAATGCAGATGAGAAATTCAGCAACAATTAGCAATTAAAGTACGGTTTCGCTTGATCGGCTGCCATTTCATGAAGCTCATTTCGCTGCATGAATTAATTCTAATTCCGATATGTC
Organism: Kryphioiulus occultus; assembly: GCA_034687865.1. Lineage (NCBI taxonomy): Eukaryota > Metazoa > Arthropoda > Diplopoda > Julida > Julidae > Kryphioiulus > Kryphioiulus occultus. Next base: position 2,513 of record JAQGAF010003416.1, read on the forward strand.
CCCTCAATTTCACGAAGTTCTGATGAGGGATTCATTCGTGGAGGTGTCACCCTAATCGCTATTCAAACTCCACGGTCGCTCCAATTGCAAATTACTCGAGCCCTAATTAATGGCGATGGATTGCCTTCGAGGTGGCGCCACCGTCGCTGCCTCTGGCGCCCTTCATTAGCAGCTGTTGCCAACTTGCCCGGGCCAGTAATTATAATTACGAGAGAGGTGGAGATGATAATTGATTACCGTGTGCAACGCCACGGAAAAATTCCGCATTTGATGTTCACGAAGTCGTGGAATTTGTCTACTTGAGTCCTGACATCTGTGCAAAGTTCACCTTTCAGTGCAAGTTAAAAACCAGAGATGAAATTTCCAACTTCCCAGACTTTTCCAGGCTTAAAACAAATTTCCTTGACCACCTTGACCAATGGAAATACAAAAATATGACAGATGTCATTGTAAGGAATGTCACATTGATCGCTTATACGTGTACATACATGTATATATCATTAGGAAACTACAAAATTTAATTATTTTTTTTAATTGACAGTTTCGTTATTAATTTCCTCCACAGAATTATTGGTTATCTCTTGAGTTTTGTGTTAAGGCGACGTTCCCTTTAGCCACAGGTGTGCAAAATACTTGTTTGGACCTGCCTAATTTAACAACTTATTATAACCACTAGTTTTCTTTGCTACCATGCAGAATCTAATGCACTGTTATTTGTCTTACGTGATTATTGACGCCGTTTTTTAAATAATAAAATAATGATATCCCTCAATTACATATATACATGTACATGTAGGTGGAATTCGAAATTGAGAGTTGCCCTTTGCACCTACATGTATGTCTGTGGTTTAGGGATATCATTGTTTTATTATTTTTTAAAAAAACGTAAATAATCACATAAAACAAATAACAGTGCATTAGATTAGATTGACCATTCTGCATGGTAGCAAAGAAAATTAGTGGTTTTAATAAGTTGTTAAATTAGAAAGGTCCAATACTATACAATAACTATAGTTATTGGTTAAAACACAACTATAGCTGCGTGTGTAAAGTGTATTATGTTAAATTTCCCTGACTTTTTCAAAGTAAATTTATTTTCCCTGACTTCTCCAGGTTTTTCCAATTTCCCTGCAGAAAACGTGCTGAAATTAGTGGGTTACACACTGAAAATACACCAAGGAGAGTTTGGTTTAGAGTTACCAAAATCACTGTCAAAAATGTGCGTGGAACAGTCATGGAAACTTTTTTGGAGTCATGAAAGAGTCACGGAATTTGCAATACCAATCAAACCAAGTAGACATCCTGTAGACAGGTTTATACGCATGACTTAAACTAAGATTTTTGCTTACATTGGCAGTGCAGTGATTGTCCCGGTCATATCTACAATTTTGATTTTGGATTTACAAAATATTCTACTGTATGTGTAACCTGATATAATTTCACTGGCACACCATGCCCTGCATTGAGCCTTGCCAGTTTGGAAAATGATGACTCTTCTGTTGCTGACACTGGGGGGATGGGGATTGGAAAGTGACGATTTTAAGATGACATAACACTTGAACTTTCTTTTGATGAGCTAATGACGACTTGGAAACGGAATTTGTGGATGTCCCTCGCACACACCCACGCACTTATGCTGCCCACATGCGTGAGTGGCGAGCACTTATTTCTGACGCTCTTATGCATTTTTTTTACTCGAATTATTTATAAAACACCAAGCCTTTCACAAAGGGGCTTTTGTGCGCAACTTTTTCTTAGTCACCTTTATTTAGATTTTCATCTTCTTTTAATTCCCATCGATTTTCGCGCAATATCGCATTTTGGGGCATTACTTAAATATAGCAAAAGAAAAACGCGACATTTTTCTCGCTGGGTTGAACGTAAAAAGCCGATTTATTAACGTCGACTAATTGCGGCCAAATCTACTCCATCTCGTTTTAGAAACTCAACTATTTTTTAATCAAGCAGGGTTTTTTAATCAGAGCGAGAAAGCGTTGATGGTACATGTGCATGCTCTTACCCGTATTTCCCGCGCTGCTCACTAGGATTTCCATTCTTAAGGCGGTGACGATAGTGACACAATACGAAAAAAATTGTTAAACGAAAAAATATCCCTCCAACTGGGCTCGAACCCGGGACTCGCCGTCGGAGCGGCACGTGTTTGCTTCGTCGCAAGCGCGTGCGTCTGGGCACGAGCTCGGAAACTAAGCGCGTGCTCTGCCCCCATTGGCCGGACACGCCTACCTGCTGCCGTCGACCAATGGGAAGAGACGAACGAAATGGTGCGCGTGAATCGAATCTAGGTTAACCGGAGGGGGCAGGGCTTACCAGCGCGTGCGGATAACCGGTTCGTTCCATTAATCGGTTAATCGGGTCACGAAGTCTACAGTATATATTAAACTTTAAAAAAAAATATATATTTCTCATGCTGTGTTTTCAAGATAGGAATAATTGTCTGAATTTTAACGTAGGTGTTTCGTGACCCGATTTCCATTTTCAATAGCAATTATATTATTTTCTATATTGGTTGTTTATTTTGTTCTGCAGAAAATCCTTGCACGTCACATAGGTTTATTTGAAATAGGTCCAAATTATTTGTTAAAGTTCCTTGCATGCCAATAATTATTGTGGAAATACTGAAAACTTGTTTTCCTAAATAACATGTCAAACAGGGTTCCCCCAGGCCTGGAAAAGTCAGAGAAAATTGATTTACTTTGGACAAGTCAGGGAAATTCAATAAATCAATAACAGGTTTCGTATGGCTAGTTACTGGTTAGCACAAAAATCAAGAGATGACAAGCAATTCTGGGAAAGAAATTTCAAAACTAATCTGAATTTGCTGTTTCCTCGTGAAAATTAGATACATGTAGTTAAAATTGGTATTCTGCTTCCTGTTGATATACCAATAAGCAATAAATATAGAATTTGTGAATTTTCAGTGGCCAGGGTGGTCGGGGAAATTTGTTTTAAAATTTGAAAACCTGAAAATTCAGGGAAAATTCAGAGAAGTTGAAAATTTTATTTCAGGGCATGTTCGATGTCATTTCAAAGCATGTTCGATGTCCGAGATAGTTCATTGAATTGTATAAAATTGACATTCAGTTCAAAACTTTTAAAACACGAAGTTTTGTAAATTACTTACAGTATAATCAGTAGCATGCTTTTATAAAACTGAAAATTTCTAGACTAGTTGTTAGTCTGCGAGCTGATTTTTTCCTTTTTTTCATAAATAGGCTCGACGTTTTTACATGTAATTTTGCATCGATCGTGAAGTTCTGATGAAAAAAGCTTCTTTATTTGAAAATGCAAACTGAGGATTTAGATCAACCTAATTTGCAAAATTTGCTTTCCCAGCTCTCAGGAAAAATGATTTCGTAGCTTCGTAAGCTGAATATGCAGTTTCCAAAAGCTGTCATTTTCAATGAATTTGTTTACGGATTTTTCCGTCTTTGCAACCAAAGTGTCTTATGAAATTTTGCGATGTTGACGAATTTCGAGCGACTTGAACGGTGGTCTTCTGCGCCCAAAAAGCCAGAAATGCATAAAAACGCTTAAAAATAAGTGGAAATAGGTTTCGGGGTCAACGTAGAAAAACATGGGTTTTTTCGTCTACTTGACGCCATTCATGGGTCGGCCATGGCACCGACCAAGTTCTCCTTTACCAAAAATGAATGGTTGGGTCGGTGGCCCACTCACCCAATTTTACAGTGCGACGAGAATGTGACGTTCGTCGTGACCCCAACGTGTCACGTGGCCACCAGGGTCACCGTGGGTGGTCGCTCGACCAACGTCTTTTATAAGGTCAAGAAAAGCAGTGATGTCTTGACCAAGTTGACCCTGGCTGTGAGGGACAACAAGACAACTTGATGGTGGGCTGTAGTGGGTATGTCAGGATCAAGACCTTCCTACCTACACATGACTACATACACATGAAATGGCAGTTTAACTGTTTTAGTGTGTTATGTCATCACAAAATTATGATTTTCAAACCCCACCCTCATCCCTGTATTCCGGTATATCAACTTTCGTTGTCATTGTCAAACCCCCACTTCTCTTCTCTACAGTGATCGACAAATCAGTAATAAATTTTACTTTACATAGCTAGTCATTGGTTAAGTCAACAGAAAAATCAAAAGGAAAAAAATAAACCAAAGAAGTAAATTTATGGAAGAAATTTAAAAAAAACTAATCCAAGTTAATCGTGAAAACTAATCGTGAAAATTTTTGCTTATCTCCTGTTTATTTATAAAAAAAAAACAAATATAGCATTCCTTGCATTGGCACATCAAAGTTTTGCATTTCCAGCGGGCAGGGATGGTTAGGAAAATTTGTTTTAAAACCGAGCAGGAAAAGGCAGGGAAGTTGAAAATCTCATCTCTAGAGGAACCCTATATCAATTGAATTTAAATGAGAAGCTTCAGTACGAAATTTCCAGTTCTTTATCAATGCGACATTTTCAATTAGAATGTTTCTAATTGTATATCAATGAAAAATTTTCAGTAAGAAATTTCCACTCAGTGATATATTTTGAATGATAAATTTCTTCTTGTACAGCATGAGAAATGTTGGATAAAAATGTTATATTGTGCATCAATCAGATTTTCAGTAAGAAATTTTCAATCAGTGATACTTTTTTTAATAAGAATTTTTCAGCAGGAAATATCCAATCAATCACGCATCAATCAAGCAGTTTTTTCAACCAAAAAAAAACGGCACCATTGATGGAATTTTGAAAAAAGGGTTTATGGGGTTTTGCTCCATTGATATCTCGCCCTTTATGGACGACCCTCGTGGCCACTTGTAGGGAATCTGGCGTCGGGAGCAGATTCCCCATAGCCCTCGACGCACTGTTATCGTTTCCTGAGAATAATAATATTGATAAAGATGCAGCAGTGACGCCATCGTGGGTCACGTGACTTCCTCAGGAGTCATGATATGAAACTGCTTTTCCTGCGAGTGCTGGGCACCGTCTGATTAATAGGGAAATGCTTGACCAAACGAAAGGAAATTGGTGGGATCTCGTAGGGCTTGAAAACCCGATAAATTCAGAGAAACAAAGACGATGTTTCGTGTCTTATCAGCATTGAATCCACGCTCATGGTGACTATCAACCTTAAAACCTGAAAATTTTCAGTATCAAAATTGCACTTTGTGTCTGTTCGTTACCATTATGAGAAGTCGGCACAGAAATGATTGGCCCGAAAATCAATTCTACCATTCCATTAAAATTCAGCATTTGCCATTGCTTTTCTAAAAAATATTGCCCTTGACTTTCCAAAATTAATATTATTTTATGCATTATTGGTGATTTAGTTTTAAAAAAATACCGTCAGTGTTATCTTTGACATTAGTGTTTCTGAAAACGTTTATTCGAGTTTCATCTATGGAGTTAATTTCAAAATTGATATTTCTGAAATTGTCAAAATGGTCTAGAACTGCGTTATTGGTTATCTGGTTTATATAAAAACTCCTTCAAATTTCTTTCACTATTATTATTTCACAAGAAAAAACATTTCGTTGCATTTCAGTACCTAAAAAGTTGACTAAAAACCTACTTGTTGAGATATAGTTTATATAAAAAATCTCTCAAATTTCTTTTAGGTACATTTCGAGGAAAACGTACCTAAAATCCATCATTTCTGGCAGACTTTGTCTACGAAATATTCGCAAAATCCAACATTGGGTATGTTTTTCTATGAAAGTTGACCATAAACCTACAATTAGAGATCTAGTGATATCAAAAATCCCTCACATGTCTTTCATTATTATTATTATTTAAAAAAAAAGAAAGCATTTCGAGGAAAACGTTCCTAAAAACGATCATTTATGGTAGTTTGTCAAAATATTCGTAAAATCCATCATTGGGTTATGTTTGTTTGGTAAAGTTAACTAAAAACTTGATATTTGAGACCTAGTTTATAATAAAAATCGCTCAAATTTATTTTATTATCCATATATTATCCAAATATTTTATTTCCAAAAAATTTATTATCCAAATATTTTATTTCCAAAAAAATATAATAAAATAAACATACCTAAAACCCATTATTTCTGGTAGTTTTTCAAAGAAATGTTTGTAAAATCCATCATTGTGTTATGTTTGCTTGGTAATATTGAGTAAAAACCTACAGTTTGAGATCTAGTTGAGCTTGATTTAGTTTATATTAAAAAATCTCAATTTTTTATAATTATTATTATTATTTCCAAAACAAACAAAAAAACATTTTCAGGAAAATATATAGTACCTACAATCCATTATTCTGGTACATTAGTTTTTCAAAGAAATATTCGTAAAACTCATCATTGGGATATCTTTGTTTGGTAATGGTGACTAAAAAATTACCATTTTTAAATTCCGCCTCGTACATGAATTTAGTCCTTAAAATACTTGAACAAATTAGAACATGACCCTGGAAAACCTGGATTTTCATTGTCACACATTAGTAGTCACCATGCCTTTGATGATCAATAATTCTTGAACGACCAAAGTTGACTCGTGAGAACGCCACTTTAATAGCTTAGTGGTCTATTTAACTTTAACGGTCATTACGATAACTCCCAGTCGTCCCTAATTACCAGTAATGATATGTTAATCGTCGGTTTGCTAACCGCAATTGCGGTTGCACGACCCACTGACTGTTAGGGCGTGGCGTTTCAATTATTAATCTCGTCCCAGTTTGATGGAAATGATTCGAGGTAGGCATGCTGTCCGCAGGGTGGCGCCTCGAGCGCTTTAATGCCGTTTTCAGCCTAAGGAGATGCCTGCGGTGGCGCCACCTGGAAGGCATCTCGTTAAGCAAAAGCCTGCTCTTCTTCTGACCCTGAAAATGGCTCTCCTCAAATAGATGTTTGGCATTTTAAGTTCATCGGAAAGCGACGTGTACACAAAGACAGAAATAAAATGCGGCGATGCACATTCTCATATTTGATTCAGAGCACGAAAAAAACCGGAAGGAAGAAAAAAACAATGGCTGACATTCCGAAAACGATGGTTTTTCCCAATTTGGACACTTTGAATGGTCGTTGAAGACAAGTTTCACTGCATTACTCTACATGTCGAACGATCAGGGATGTTTACAGTAACTTGCATGGGAGCGACGAAAACACGGCAATAAGGAGATCGATCGTTCTAATTATTGGTCATTAAAAATGAATGGCGTGCGAGTGACGTCATCGATCTATAACGACTTTCTTAAGCACACCTATGCGCTAAAGCATACAGCATGCAGACAACAATACCTCCACAATATATAGATGGCTTTTCGCTATAACGGCCTTTATGATTTATGGCAATGTTTCGTTTTACAGCCAAAAAATGTCGTTATAACGGCCATTACGGGCCATAGGTCATAGCGAAACGGGAATACCTGATGTCACATATGTCTTAATCGAGTAGTTTGAAAGATAAGGCGAGCAATGAGAGCAATATCAGGCAATGAAAACAACGTAACACATTTGCTTTTAGTCACATCTTATGTCCGTCATCATCACAATCTATAGCTGAGGATGGCCCTGTTTTAAAACGTATTGCTCCGAATTTTCTTGTTTCGCTTTTTTTAACTCGATAAACTTAATATCGCGTTATTTAACTTGAACACGGTGTTAGAATGTTACGAAGAACTTCAAAAGTAAGCGAAAACATGACGAAACAACAGAATTCTGATTCTGTACCGAACCTATCCTAACCTAAAAACAAACCTAAAATGAAGTTATTTAGCTGCCCCTAACTATCAGGCAATCACCACCAGATAACGAGCTGTTAGGAGAAACGAAACCCACTTTCTCATTGCGTCTATGTTATAGCTGGGCAGCAGCAGGGACATAATCGTGGTACAGCCGGAAGTGCAGTACCCGAGTGACTTAATGGCGGATGGTGCAATCGACCTAATTATGTTTTTGCTTGCACTAATGTTTTCTTCAGAAATATTGAACATCGGAATGTACAACTTGTGTTTAGCAAGTTTCCGTTAGGCTTATTTTTTCTGAGTATTGTTCCGCATTGAGCTTCCTCTTAAAAATTAATCCTAACCGGAAGTGGGTTGGACCAAACACCGGTCAAGTTCAATTGTTAATCTTATTTAATAATTTTCTTTCTTCTATCGTGATTTATTTGAAAACGAGAAGAATCGGAAATTAGATGCAACGCATCATATCATAATCTGTATCTTTAGATTAGAAAAAAACACTTTTGAATACGTGACTTAATTAAATTTTTATCGAGAAATATTTTTTTTCAATTTCCAGATGTTGGGAAAAGATGAAAGGGCCGCTATCTATCGCCGACAACGAGAGACAGCACATGGTAAGCATCCCATATTGATAAAATCATCGTCAGAACCCCCACCCCTTTCCCAAGTGACATATCGTTATCTTTGAACCGAAATAATTCGAATTGAGCGACTTGTTTATCACATTTAGATAAAAAATGATAGATTTTCATTCAAATTGTTATTTTCAAACTAACTCAGCTCATTGCTTGAGATCCCCTCTCCCACCATTTTTGCAAAATTAAAACAAAGCTAATTGATTACAATTTCAGTTTTTATTTTTTATTTTCAAATAACTCAATAATTTGGTTGAATCCCCCTCTCCCCATCCTTTTATACAGTATTTGTTTAGACCGGTTCTACTGTAAAAAAACAGTGCAAATATTATTGACAGGAAAGATTGGGAGGTCAACCAAATGCCACCGTTTTTCATTCAGTTTTGTAAAATATGGTGTTATTGTTTTTTTGGTTTGATTTGTCAGCAGCTTTTATAAAAATGTGGGATAAAATCCATTATTTTACTCATTTTTTTCAAGAAAATATCATGTAAATGTCAGGGATATGACTGAATTCAAAGTTTTAATTTTTATTTTCAAAATAACTCAGTAATTTGGTTGACCCCCTCTTCTCATCATAAGTTGGTCAGCCGAGAAAGCCAATAACATAATACTTGAATGTCCCCTCTGCCCCTACATCAAACTTAATCACGATTATTCCCATCCCCCATTTTTGCAAAATTAAATTAAATGAAAATGAAAGATTTTAATTCAAATTCATTTTTCAAAATAACTCAGCATTTTTGGTTGATCCCCCTCCCATGTCTACTGTGGTGCTACATGAAACTTACATGAATTATGATTATTCCCTACCTCCCAACATTTTTGCAAACTTAAATCAAAAATAATGTATGTCAATTAATCCAAACGTCCTCTGTTCACATCATACTTCAACTCAGTAAACCTATCCTACAATCTGTGAGTGAATGCCATTCGTACTATGGTCACCATCGTCATCGTTGAATTAATCATTAAATTGAATAATTACAATTATTCCAAATCCAAAGAAAACTCCCAAAATAAATAAATAGCTAAACTGAGCCATACCATTCGGTTTTTTTCCTCGAAAAACATGTCCTGACAAAAGCTATAAATATCTTGCTATATTTTACGTAATGTAAATACTCACACGCTGGCCGACCTCCTTCTCCAAGTAGCATCCTTCGCGTATAGGCCGCACCCCTCCGGACTTAGCCGAATTTAACCGGACTTAACCCCATCACATCCACTTTCACATCTTCCATCGTCAGTTTTTGCTTGTTTTTTTCATCCAAAATTTTTTTCACACTTGACTTTTAAGAACTTTTTTTTCTTTCGTACTTTCCCTACCGTTCCTCATCTCGACCTTCGACTCGTCGCGCGAGCCATTTTAATTTTCGTTTCCGTTTTCGAACGATGTGCACGTGCGACGCTGGCACGAGAACTGCTTTCCCTCACGTCCGCCTTGGTTGGCGTCTACGGACTTTTACTTTTGTTTCTTATCGGAAATTCCGCAATGGATGTATTCGTGATGCACGTGGAGGGGCTGCGCACGTGACCACGCCAACGCCCTCTGGCGGAGCGTGAGCCAAGTTCGGAGGCTGTGGCGGGAATTCCACCTTTTTGTATCCAGTTTGGCAACAGCGTAGTCCTACCCAAGTTACGAAAATTAATTTAATAACAAAACTGTTAAGAATTACGAGGCACACATTTTGGAAAAAGGTAATGAAGAAGTCCTAAAGAACCTGTCTTAACTAATATCCTGGGGACCGGTGCTGAATAGAAGTTTACTGTGGAGAGGATAGCACTTTAGACAGTATTTGTTCAGAGAGGATATTACTTTAGACAGTATCCGCTCAGATAATGTAATTTTATGCAGTATTTGTTTATGGAGGATATGTTTATGAACAGTATATGTTGAGAGGGGATATTACATTATCCAGTATTTGTTTAGAGTGGATATTACTTTATACAGTATTTGTTTAGAGTGGATATTACTTTGGACAGTGTTTATTTAGACAGGTTTTACTTTATACAGTATTTGCTTAGATAATGTTAGTTTAGACATTATTTGTTTAGCGTGGATATTACTTTATGCTATGTTTGTTTAGACAGGTTCTACTGTAAAATCAATGCAAAAATTATTGACAGGGTCAATTGGGGAAGTCAACCAAATGCTGGGCCATTATTTCTTTTATAAAAAAAATATAAAAATGTGGGTTGAAAGCCACCGTTTTTTATTCAGTTTTTGAAAAAAGCAGTTTCTGTTTCCATTTTTTATCAACTTTGGACACAAATGCTTAAAAAATCAGCTTTTGCGTTACTAAAACGTGACTAAAACGTGACTAAAACGAGGAGGTGGGTACAGTCTTAAAATCATGATTTTGGAATGACAGAATACTTGAACTTTCCCCCAACTGGCTAAAATATGTGCATCTGAGATGACTGCACTTCGATGTTTTCCCACCTAAGGGCGTCAGTTGCCATTTTATCGATTTCGTGGGCTGTGGACGGGGCGACAAATTGGGATTTTCTCAAATTCAAACGATGCAAATTGAACGTTTGCATTAGGAAAAAGGGGGACTTTCGATCCGTCCTATTATGCAATAAGGCCCCTGGGGATAGGGATGTTTCGTTGTCTGCTTATTTACCGCATTTCGAGCACGAAATGAAGAAATTCCACGAAAATTGGTCTTTTTGAACCTTATGGGTGATGGAGACCTAGGGGGGCGAGCACCCCATGCTGCCAGCGCCCCCTTACTTCATGCTCCAGTCGTCTCTTCCTACTCAACCAAGCGCGTCCCTAGATTGCCCTAGCGTGACATCGATTCGCCGCTAGGGGAGCAGATGTCGCTCAGATCCCATTTAATTTCCTCCCCCACTCCATCTTCATCACAACAATATAATTAATTATACAGCGCATGCACCTCAATGGTGAAATCATATTTGCAAAAATCTAATTTCCCAGAAGAGGTTGCATATCGTTTCAACAGTTGTTTGGCGAAAATGTCACAATTTTCAGCATGTTTTATGCATTTTTTTCATCGAAATTTGTCCCTCAGGGAGAAATGGTGCTGTTTCAATAAAGTGCTAAAGTGTGTTTTAACTCCTAGGAAAATAATGAAATATGGAGATAAATCCACAATATTTTCCATAACGTTTTATTTTTTTCAATTCTTCGTTTTGATTAGACCTGTGGTGGTTTCAAAATATATTAAACGTATATCGAAATATTCATCCAACATGAGAAATTATGTTTGAAATTAATTTTCAACTTTTAATTGTTTTACTTCATTCGTTCAGATTACAGATATGTGGCTTTAAAAATGTATCAATCACCAAGATCTAAGGCCTATATATAATATTTTTTTCTAGAAAGATATCTGGAAGCATGTCTATCAAATCGAAATATTGTTTATTTTTATGCTTTTGTATAAGGATCTGCTTCCAGACATAAGAAAACACGTTTAAAAAATTCATTGGGAAACGCAGTGGTAAAATATTCATGAAGATGAAAATGCCATTAATGAATTGAGAAAAGTGATTTATATTCTCTATATATATTTATGAAATGAAATGGGAGAAATACTTTTTTCCAGCCTTCCATTTTATTTTATTTTTTGCCCTGTGTTTTTGACACTGTAAATATCGACTAATCGTCAGTGTATGGCAATAAGAGAAAGACCATTCAGTGTGATAAAAGTGACAACAAATGACACTGACATTTTACCGTAAACCTTTATTTTTGTAGACATGACTGCGCTATGCGAATGCACTACCTTTGTTGGGAAACCTAGACGATAAGTTTATGAGGCAAAGGTGCCTGATTATGAGGTTCTCGCGTAAGAGTAAGAGAGCAGTTCCAGAATATAATCTGGAAGGTGTTCCTCTAAATTTGGTTTCATCCGTTAAATATTTGGGTATAACTATCACGGACAACATGCAATGGAATCCCCATATCAAAAATACTACTAGCATAGTTAATCAACGTCTTAGATTTGTGCACCGAATTTTCATAAATTGTCCCCAAAATGTGAATTTCGTCCGACCCCTCCTTGAATATTGCTGCCCAGTATGGAATCCGTACAGAGTGGGTCAAGTGCAGGAAATAGAAATGATTCAACGTAGAGCTGCCAGGTTTGTCACTGGGAAATTCCAGCGCGACGAGAGCGTCACCTTGATGATCAACGATCTCCAGTGGGGTCCTCTGAGATCCAGACGGGATGCTTTTAGCATGAATCTTTTTTAAAGTTTACTTTACCCCAAAATGCTAATTTGGTGGAGAGAATTTTTAAACGAAACCAACGAGGTGGTAGAACTTGTCATGCCAATCCGCTTATGGAATTGCATGCCCATACGGATTCTTACGATTCTTAAGATTGAAGAAATTCCATTTGACAATGATGTCTTGGTGGTACCCACCGAATCTTAATTTGGGTTGATGGACTACACCCCACTACCACATGGTATTAAATTATTGACAGTAGGGTACTGAGTTGAATTGAATATGTTTCGTGATTTTTATCCTAATTTTTTCGTTAGTTGGCTGCCCAGCAGGACTCGCACACTTGCAATGATTGCCTACCTTCAAGGGCAGCACGATGTTTTCCTGTTAAAGCTGGGTTTAAATCCATCATTTTGGAAATTTGGATTTCATTTTGGTAACAATTACTACCGTAGTAATGAAATTACCACATCTGGTCACCCTGTTTTGGATTTCATTTTGGTAACAATTTCTCCCAATACGAAAGCTACTTAACGGGTTGCCACGCTTTGACGGCCTGTTAATCTCCTATCGGTACTCTTTAATCCGAGGTCGATTTTTCCTACCATGATTGCGTTCATTACGGAAGTGGTTTTATCTGACGTTCTATAAGAGATATGAGGGTGTTAAGTCTATTACACTTATTAATGGGGGGTGGGGGTGGAAGCTAGGGATGAATTCTAAGGGTACCTGTTGCTCCCCATCGCTCCAATCGTGTCGCGGCACGTTTTAATCAGCTTTTTTATGTCTTATCGAAAACGTGACCCCCTTCTCTCTCGCTCTCTATGACATTTTAGGCGCAGATCGAAATTCGATATCGAACGAATTAAGCTGAAGGTCACGTGGACGAGCGTCTGGGAACGTTGAAGTATTATGTCATCACGAAATCTAGGTTTTCAGATTCCCTCAACCCAGGTTTCAACCTCTAACCAACGACATCATCACTGAAAAAAAAATGTCGAAATGTTCATTAATTAACTGACTTTAATCCAAAGTTTCATTAATTAACAACTTGAACCCAAATCTTCATTAAAAAATGTTTAATTTGCGAATTTAAACCCAAATTTTAATTAAAAATTGATTAACTGTTTTTAACACAAATTTCCATTTAAGAACGATTGACGGATTTTAACCCAAATTTTCATTTAAAAACTGATTAATTGACCGATTTAAACATAAATTTTCATTAATTAACAGATTTTAATCCAAATTAGATAAAAAAATTACGGATTTAAAACCAAAATTTCATTAACTAACAGATTTTATGCCGAATTTTCCTTAATTGACGGATTTTAACTCAAATGTTTGTTTAAAATCGATGAATTGACGGATTTTAACCAATATTTGCATTTAAAAATGGTTAATTGACGGAATTTAACCCAAATTTGAATTTTAAACCACTGATTAATTAATTTCAGCCCAAGTTTCAAACACGATTAATTAACGTATTTTAACCCAAATTGTCAATATTTAATAGATTTTAACCCAAATTTTCATTAATTATCAGATTTGAATCCAAATTTTCATTATTTGGCTGTTTTAACTGATATTTTCATTTTAAAAGCGATTAATTAACGAATTTCAACCCACATTTTCATTATTTAATACAAGTTGTAGAGTCTAACCCTAATTATAGTTTATGGACGGATTTCAATTCAATTTTTTTTATTTGAAAACGACGCCGTGTGATGGCGCTGCATGAGTTGAAAATTTTTACCCATGATTCAGTGCCAGCCAGCAGTGTTGCCTCCGTAAAGAAATGCTCATAAGGTTGGGCCTGAGTAATCTAGGGGGCTATGCTATAACTTCCTATCACGTTTGAAGGTAAGCACGAGATCTGCACGAACTTCCGGTCTCGCGCTCTCCTTCCATGATGGAAACGCATCGTCTTCTAAAAGCTAATCCTCATCGTGTTATAAAATTATTTCGCTTCGATAAGTTATACAACCGCTGAAATTGACTTTCCACCACGGCAAATACTGCACTGCGTATGTCTCGTAAAATCTGAATTCCGTTGTTTAATTTACAGTAGAACCTCTGTAATTCAACCACCCAAGGGACTATCGCAACTAGTAAAACATAAGAATGTGGTCAACAAACATGTAATGAGGCTTTACTGATCTTTCATCATTCATGAATAATGTTATTAAAATGTTCACCTTACAGTACCAGTATTGCTAATGTGCTGCAAATTTATCTGAAAATTACATGTACTGCACAATTTCATTTTGTAAGATTAGAAAGCATATCCAGGCTATTATCCTAACTGTTGTGGGAATAAACAGCAGAAATCTCGAATCAAATTCTGTAGTGTTTTAGTTTTGAGATTCCCATCAAAAAGGGAATTTCCCCTACATGTATTTACTGCTCAGCCCCCTTTATACTGAATGGGTTCAAAATGAACTCTTCTACATGAACCTCTACAGTATAGAGACAGTTATGTTCAGGGGTGTACTGAATACAGTAAGTTTTGCAAGCGGATAATAACTTTAATCATTTCATAACTTTACATGTTGAGACCATGCTGGTCAACATACAGAGGGTATACTATTGTGTGTCATAGTCCAAGTGGTCAACATACAACACACAGAGGTGCAGGTGGTCAACATGTAGAGGTTAATGTGGTGATCGGCCGGTCAGTTAAAATGTGGTCCACATGG
>JAQGAF010003417.1:0-17735 GCA_034687865.1 Kryphioiulus occultus
CATATAGGACGTTTTGTGAAAAAATAGGAAATATAGGACGTTTTGTTAAAATATAGGAAAATATAGGATTCTTCAAATAAATATAGGAAATATAGGACATATAGGACGGCTGGGATACCTGACATTATCTCAATGGAAAGTGACCTCTACATGTTGACCACCTGCACCTCTGTATGTTGTACGTTGACCGCTTGGACTATGACGCACAAATGGGGCATCCCCACTGAATACTGGCTCTTTGTTTCACTGAAACTGCTGTTCGTATTTATTTTGTTAGCGTATCTACACGTACATACTGTAGCAATTCTTGCCTGTTCCTTACATGTATATTCAGTTTTTTTCCCCTCTGTCTGTCTCCCATTGATTCTCTCAGTAGTGGCGCATCATGATGTATTAAATTCATCGTGGGTTTCCTCTCCCATAGTCTTCTTCCGTCAGCCTTATTGTCATTTATCACCTCGGGTTCAGGGCACAATATATATGCCAATTGCGGCTTTTGCAGACTCAGATCTATCACCCGCTGAGTAATGAAAATTGCAAAGATTATTGGCAGGCCATGTTGAAAAATGCAGGCCCAATAGGCGATATTTCGCCATATTTGTGTACAGCACGCTACACTATGCAATGCTGTGCCATTCAAAGCGTGAACCTAATTTCACTCGATCACGGTACAAAATGGACTAACACCCAGGTTTCCATTAAATGTTTTTTATCTCTTGCGACATTATTTATGTACTGTTCCTAAACGTGTATCAAATGTCTAGACGTGAAGAAAAATGGCGGCATTACGTGCTTCAGACATGTTTATTAAAAATTCACAAACTAAGGACGTAAATTGGTGGACATGTTTTGTCATCCCGAAAATGAGCAACACTTGTTTCAATCTAGCTTGTTTTACTGCTGTTAAGGACAATACAATATAGTGAATTGCATGCTATTTATTAAAGGAAAGCTTTATAAACCAATACACGTGGATCCGGAATAAAAATAGTGAAAAACGAGGTTGTACAAAGCATTCTCCTAACGGCTCGTAAGTTGGCTGATTGCCTGGCGGCTAGGGGCAGCTAAAACATCATTATATTGCAAGGCTAGTTTAGTTTAGATTAAACCCAAAAATCTAAAAAGTAAAATGACAAATTCTAAAAGCTAGCGCAGATGTCATTCTTGCATACCGAACAAGCAGATTTAAAGTAAATAAATAGCCTTGTTCGTGCCTAGAATATATTTCCTAGAAACACGGTTTCTGGAAACAAGCTTTCAAGAAAAGATTTCCTAGCAAGTAAACAAGTTAGAGAAAACATTTCCTAGAAACATGGTTTCCGGAAGTAAGCTTTCATCAACAGATTTATTAGCAAGGAAACAAGTTTGAGGAAACATTTCCTCGAAACAGTTTCTGGAAACAAGTTTGAGAAAACACTTAAAGCATTATTCCTCCAATATGTTTCCTGAAACATGTTTCCAGAAACCACGTTTCTAGGCAACGTTTGTTAGGTTTAGCCAAGGCATCGAATTCATATTTCGAGCAGGGACTCAGCCGAAGTTTATCCATCATTTCCATATTACGTTTTCCAGGAAATGTAACCAAACATTAAAAACGCAATAGAAAACGTATTTGCACTAGGCAAAAGATGTAACAAAATTTTGGTGTCGTTTCACTTGTTTTTCAGCATGGATTATGAGGTGTGCCACAAGTCAGTCCTCAGAATGACGAAGGGGGGCAACAGGCCCCTAGGTAGCAGCCACTCTTGGGAACATACAGGGTGGAGCAAAAACACTTTCGGGAATTCAATCGCTGTTGATTTGTTAGGCTCATTGAAACGCCATGCAGCGTCGCATTTGTCATTGCCCAAATCGTGATCGCCTAATCCCAAACCATAATTCCCAAACTACCGCCATCAGCACTCCGATGGCCAGGTTTCAATCAATAACGCAGCCTATAGGTCCTTCGCTAATAGCAAAATGCGGTTTTTATCTTTGCAGTTTTGAAACGTTTCAATCCCTGAGTGCGCAACATTGTTCCCACTCTAATCGTTAATTCGGGCACGAGCTTCCTCCGTCATAAATTATAATGAAAGAGTATTAGCCCCGAAGTGAAATGACCCCTGGTGACCCCACCTGACAACCAGATACATCACTACTTCGTACGCATCTTCACCATGAGATGCAATACCATCAACAGCAACAGCAACAGCAACAGCAGCAACAACAACATCCTACAGGCAACAAAGACTAAATCTTTACCTGCTAGATATAGTAGAACCTCCAAAGTTGACCACCTCCCTATCTTGACCACATTTCTCATTATCTCAATGGAAAGCGACCTCTACATGTTGACCACCTGCACCTCTGTATGCTGTATGTTGACCACTTGGGCTATGACACACAATAGTAATTTACTCTCTGTACATTGACCAGCATGGTCTCAGCATGGTCTCAACATGGTAAAGTCATGGATGATTAAATTTATTGACAGCTTGCAAAACTTATGCTGTACACCCATGAACAGTACCTCTACCGTACTGTACGTGTAATTGCTGGATAAATTTCCAGGACATTATCAATACTTGTGCATGTATTATGAACATTTTAATAAGATTATTCATGAACGATGAATGATTACTGTAAAATGTAAGTACTTGCAGTATATGCAGTTCACGGAATTAAAATCATGTGTCAGTACAAGCCTCATTCCATATGTTGACCACCTCCTTCTGTTGACCGCCTTCCGATAGTCCCTCGGGTGGTCAACTTACAGAGGTTCTACTGTACTTGCAATTTTTTTCTTCAGCTTCCAGAATAGGCCATTTCATTTCGAAAATCGATATGAATGGTATTCGGAAAATTGTACAGGCCCTAACTAAAATGGCTGTGAGGCAAAAGGCAATCAAGGTTTTCAATATCAACTTAAAAAGATTTTCTCATCTTGTCGTAAAAAAGGGTAGCAGCTCGGTAAACGGCAAAAATGTGCCATTTTACGACGACTTATACGCAATATGGCGACGTATAAATATTCAATATGGCGACGTTTTCCCTCGTTTCTGAAACGTTGTGGGACGTTTTAAAACTAGGATAAGCTGCTAATAACGAAACTGCAACCGCATAGTTCTGGTCTTTGTGTACATGTACTCCTTGGAAAAACTACTTATTGCGTATGGCATCGTGCATGTTGCATTTGTTGCAATGGAGCTTTTGGAAATTTCGAGTGGCATTTGTCTCTAGAACAATCCCTAAATGACCAGTGTCCAGCTCGCGCTTTAAATCGAAATTGCAACGAGATTACTTACCATATAAAGCAGCTGATAGCATCGTTTTTCACATCATCGAAATCATATTCTGGAAAAAAAGAAATAAAATTAGTAAATGTACACATGCTATCGATATATTACATTATCAACAAAAATGATTTAATCCAATAAATGTATTTATATAGCAAATATACTGTATACAGTGAACCTTTGTAAGTTGACCACCCAAGGGAACAAGGCTTGTACTGACAGGATTTTCATTCCGTGAACTGCATGTACTGCACGTACTTACATTTTATATTAATCATTCATCATTCATGAATAATTTTATTAAAATGTTCATAATACGGTACGAGTATGGCTAACTTGCTGCAAGTGTATCCAGCAATTACACACAGTACAGTAGAGGTACTGAAGGGGTTCAAAATGAGCTCTTGTACCTTTATAGAGACAGTTACTGTCCAGGGGTGTACAATATAAGTTTTGCAAGCAGCCAAGAAATGTAATCATCATCCATGTCTTTACATGTTGAGACCATGATGGTCAACATACAGAGAGTAAATTACTATTGTGTCATAGTCAAAAAACAACACAGTCAACAAACAACACAGAGGTACACGTGGTCAACATCCAGAAGCCGCCTTCCATTGAGTTAAAGTGGCGATCGTCCGATCAGTTAACATGGGGAGGTGGTCAACTTTGGAGGTTCTACTGTAGTGTAAAGACACCTTAACATGTTTTATCCTAACCAAAATTAAAACCTTATGCGAATTACAAAATAAGACGCTTACAAGGCAGAATCCGAAGGCAGAGATCAAACTACATTTTACAGCAACCAGCTTTGCCGCAAGAGATGAGGCAAATCCCAATGAAAAAGCGTTGAATTTCACGACGAAAATGTAGCCAAATTGCACGATATTAATGATCGTTGAATGCTGATCATGCATTTGGAGCGTGGCAGCACTTCGCATAATGAGCACGATGCAAAAATGCACGAGCATTGTAAGAAGGGGGGAGGCACTTAAGAATAAGAAAAAGAAAATCTCCCGGAGCAAGGTGTTTGTCGTTAATTTATGATCGCGTTGCACAGACAACCTCGGCAAATGCGCTGATTGAGAGAAATGAATTGAACGAGTAGGCCTAAGAAAAACAAATGGGGCATCGAGCGAGCATTATCATGCATCAAACGAAATTCAATAAAAAACTCAAGGAATGAAGCTATTGTTGTCTCTTTCAATTTATATGATAATCCCAGCGACAACTAAATACAAGGAAACCCCATTAATGCGATCAATTTGCACGAAACCATATGTAAGGCATCACCCGAAGACATTTTCGTGCGAAAACTCAGCACTGTATCATCAACCAGGATCGGCAACGAGTGATTTGGTAGGAAATTCGCATTAAGATCATTAAAAGGTTGCTGTGAGGTGTATAGAAAGACGCATATCTTAGAAGAAAAGCGCCGTTTTTTGAACATAAAATATAAAAAGGCGAGCTTTCAGAGTGTCTGCTGGTTTTGTTATGTTCAATTACTTTTTCAGGACTACGAAATTCTTTCAATGCCTACTAGAATATGGAGCCGTTCAAGATTTGTCAACACTAAATAGTGATTTTTCACAAACATCCCCTACCACAGGATTAGGTTAGGTTGTTATACATGTATGTAGGTTAGATTAGGACACATGTACAGGGTGTCTACTGAATTTGGCATTCCAAATTCACTGACTTTTCCAAAACTTCAACATTTTTTCCGTGCCTATTAGAATATGGGGTCGTTTGAGTTTTATGTCATGACAAAATGGCGATTTTCAGACACATTATCTACCGCTGTGGTGACATGATTTTTGGCCAAAAACCCACCGCAGGCAAAAAATTTGTGGAAATAGATGAAAAATGAAGGCTTTAATCATAAATTTTTATTTTGTAAGTCAATGCAAAAGGCAAAAATTCCATGACCCTAGCGTAAATTTCATTACTTTTCCATAATTTCCATGACCTGAATCTCATTTCATGACTTCCTTGACCGATAGACACCCTGATGTAGGTTAGGATAGGCAAGTAATTGACTTATGTAAACAACTGTTGGCGTAAATTGGCGTGAATGTTTAAGTGAATTTTTTTGCGAAACTGGAAGGCCAATGAGCAATTTTAACCCAAATTTTCATTTTTGTGAATCAATCAAAGGCGAAAATTACATGACCCAGACGTAACGCACGATGATTCCCAAACTTCCATGACCTGATTTTCATTTAATGGCTTCTAGGACTGGTAGAAATCTTGTTTTTAAAACACGTTCTTCAGAAGTAAAATTTTGAACAGCTTTTAACAGCTTAGACATTCCATTTCAAATCCATCCATAACTTATTCTATACCACGTTCTTGAGTGCTATAATGGACTATTAAGAACATGTCCTTAGTGCACAGAGGCAACCCAAATGTTTATTTTGTGAATCAATCAAAAGCGAAAATTCCATGACCCTGATGTAACTTTTGCGACTTTTCCCTTACTTCCATGACCGGGATTTCTTTTCATAACTTCCATGACCTTTAAACGCTGCTAACACCAATAGTCGTGTTTCTGCATGGCTTAGATCTCTGGAGTGGGAGTGTGTCAGGCGTCACATTGGAAAAACTTGGACTTTTATAGGTTGTGGCAAAGCTGAAAGCGAATCGACCTTAAGGCTAACAAGATTTCGAGAGGAAGATATGCAGCAGTCCAAACCTATACTTCAGTACAAGTCGGAAAAATCACACGTGCCAGTCTGACCTTTGACATTTCATCGCCAGGAGGAAATGAGGACGCGAAGAAAGTGGCAAAACCAAGATGAAGACATCAGAAAATCAAGTGAAAACTGTCAATTATTACATGAGCTAGTCGTCAGACCCTCTAGCTGGGCATCGCTAATGCGAGTTACAAAAACGCCAAAAATGCAGATTTTTGAGAAAAAAAGAAACATTTTCAATGCTTCGTTTTTTGAACTACCAATACTCGAAATACCAATTGCTCGAGATATAATTGTAAAATTGTCAAGCCATTGGCATTTGACGCCCGCCATCTTGAAATAACGAAATTTTGTTTTTGTAATATACATGTACAATGTATTTCAATGAGGAATCTCACCCGACGAATCAACGCTCATTTAATGAGAAGCAAATTATTTTTTTGGTTAAATTTTAGTTATATCTTAGAGAAACACAAGGTGTGGATATGCATGGTTCATACCAAAATTTGCAACTCAATTTCCCGGATTTTCCCTGACCAAATCTGATTAATTTCCCTGACTTATCAAATAAAAAATGTCATATGTAATTAAAATTAACTATCTGAAACACTGCTTGTATTTTCTGTCAGGATGACTAGCCAAATCTTCAATTGAATTTCTCTGATTTTTTCAGGCACTTTTTGAAAAATTTCCAAACAATTTCAAGAAACAAATGGCGGAAAATTTTTGAAAAATTGCAAGAAATATTGATTTTTAGTGTATTAATAATGATGCGAACACTAGTGGTTCACACTACTAGATCTCAAACACTAAATTTTTGAGGACATCTTTGACCTATTAAAAAATTCTTCATAATGACGGAAACGCAATAGGCAAAATTTTCTTAATAAAAATCAGGCACTTTAGGTGAATTTTTCATAAGGAAAATTAATGATAATGAAAACACAGTAGGCGAATTTTTTTAGAAAAAGTAGATCACAAATACAGCTTTCCCAATGCTTTTCATAAGATATAGGCCTACTAATACCAATCAAAATAGTTGTGCCCTGACTTAATGGTCAAAACGTCCGGATTTCTCTGACTATCCCAGACGATATGAACCCTGATATGTCTGAAATGCTTCGTTTGAAATAACCAGTGAGCTAGTATAACAAAAGGTCACTGTTAACACTTAAATTATTAATTATGGCTGCTGTAATTTGGAAGAAATTTAATAATGGAGTGAATTTGCATTCGATTTCACGCAATTTTGCTCGCCCTAACTGCTAATTGCGTTAATTTCTGGCCTCATTTGTCACAACCTAACGAGGACGCTGATAATTTGTTAATTATCAGCTTAATACTTACTACGCTGTGTACAGGCCCAGAGTTTCCCATCAAATTTGCCAGTGAGATTTCGCATCAACATCAACTGTATGTGCCGACATTCAAAAATGTTCATATTTAGTAAAACAAAAGCCTATATGTACAACGGCGGCTTCTACTGCATGAGGAAAAATCGATAAATGTGAAAAGCACGCAAAATAACTGAAAGCATTTGCCGAAATATTTGTAACGATGACGAGAAATATTCTCGTATTAATGTCATTGCTAAAAGCGCCATCAACAATGTACATGTACGAGTATGACGACAGCTATGAATATTCTAAATGCAGCCAACAGATTTCCACAAGGTCGATAAAAGCGAAATTGCATGCAAGAAAGGTCAAAAATTACGTCATAAAAAACCGAAATTTCAGGTTATGGACCTTCAAATCCAGTTCCAAACAAATACCAACATTTAACGAACATCAACTGACCTTGCCGGTGAGCATTATCCCTGCTCATTATCCACAGGGTGTCTACTGGATTTGATATTGCAAATTCTATTACAAAAAATTATATGGGTGTTAGTATTACCGTGAAAGCAATGCCTGCAAATTAACATTTAAGAGAACGGCGTAGGCGAAATTTGTAAAAAAAAAATGTAGTCCTAATGCAATTAAATGATGAATTTTAACAGTTTTCCTGCTATATTTTTCTTTGCCACGGCAATTTACGGAACACTTGACAAACTGTTTTCTTGACCAACCAAAGAAATGTTGATTCAAGATTCCACAAGAAAATGAGGACTAATAAGGTTTTTAGCTCGTTTCTTTAAGAGGGAACGCCTTAGGTGAAAATTGTAGGTGTAATTTATAGGTTTTTTTTCACAAAAATGAATTGAAATTTAAAAAATTCCAGTAAAAAAAGTGAAATTTTTTTTTAAAAGTTTTCCCTGACTCCCACATGACTTTCCCTGACACTTTGGGCAAAATGTCTACATGTCCCTAACTTTCCCTGACCACATTTAATTTCCCTGACTTTCCCTGACGGTGTGAACTCTTTGTCAGAATATGGGGTCGTTCAAGTTTTATGTCATGACAAAATGGCAATTTTCAGAAACATTATCTGCCACTGTAGCGACATAATTATTGGCCAAAAACACACTGCAGGCAAATTTTTTTGCGGAAATAAGTAGGTAAAAAACGAAGAATTTTAAGTGACCGAATTTAAACCCAAATTTCAAATGTTGTGAACCAATGAAAAAGACAAAAATTCCATGATTATCTTGTAAATTTCATGACTTTTCCATGACTTCAATGGCTTCAATGGTAGATACCCTGTTGTATTAACACCAAAGTTCAGCTAGCAAATGAAAACGAATTACATTGCTCCATTTAACCTTAATGGAGGGAACATTTTCTGCATCTGACCGTCCATCAATTCTGAAAACAAAGTGGTTTTCCAGCAATCCTCAGGGGTTAAAGCTCACACCAACATTTATCCTCTTTAAATTTTTAACGACGAGCTCGGGGGTCGTCCATCAACGACATCACAAATTGACATTATTCGTGAAAACAAATAATGACATGGAAATCTAATCAAAAATAACTGAAATGCTATTAGGCTTGCTGATATCCATATAGCATTCAAATCTTGGATGCCCTAAATTAAAAATTTCTTTAACGAAAAGGTGATTTTCCGAAAAATACTTGCGCCCTTCAAGCACATAAGCTACACATGTAAAATCAATTAAAGGCAATTTATGTAATAGCTACAAGTGCTTGTTGACGTCCCAATTAAATCAGTTTGTACGAGACTAATTGCATTATGCATACCTAGCAAACAAAGAATAATTACATGTACGTTGTATTTGCGTTAAAAACAAATTGCCATTTGATTCCCAGCGTCTTGTTTCCTAAGCAAACTTCATGAATATTTGTTATATCGTGCGTGCCATA
Source organism: Kryphioiulus occultus (assembly GCA_034687865.1). Classification (NCBI taxonomy): domain Eukaryota; kingdom Metazoa; phylum Arthropoda; class Diplopoda; order Julida; family Julidae; genus Kryphioiulus; species Kryphioiulus occultus. Next base: position 9,235 of record JAQGAF010003417.1, read on the forward strand.
TTACGTTTCTATGGTGCAAAAAACGAAAGCAAGTTCAGATTAATTGCTTTTTTTGTAATCATATTCTTTCGTTGCATCCGTCTAAAAAAAACCAGCTGAACAAGCAACAGCATCCTTTTATATGTCAAAATTACTAGTACGTGTCAGGTTAAACGTGGGCTTTTTCACTCTGCCCTCTATCGGATTTATGGAGCCAATTTACTGCTTGTCTTCTGCCGCATACGAAAATAGTCCCCTAAAATTAGGCTAGGTTTCATCATATAACACGAAATTATAATTTAATCATAAAATCACGAAAATTAAAAAAAACTTGCATTGCAAATGACAACAGACGTAATAGTTCAATAGTTTGTATAAAAGTCAAAAATTTAGGTCCAAAATTCAAAATCGAATGTGCCAGAAGTATAATTCGGAGCTTGCTATCATGGTTTTGGTTCGATATTAAAGATAGCGAATTCAGTCCTTCCAATATAAAACTAAAACAAGTGATGAGGCTCAAAACGACCACCAGAGGGCAGAATGAAAAATACCACGCTTGACCACGCTTAACCTGACACACAATACACTGTATATGGTGATTTTCATTAAAAATTGAACTTGGCGTATTAATCCATTTGTGCACAAAACATGTGATGATGCTCAAAACGTCCACCAGAGGGAGCAGAGAAAAACATCACTCTTAACCTGACACGTACATGTACTATATCATGGTTTTCCTTAGAAATTAAAGATGGCGTATTATTACATTTCTATACAAAAGTGATGCGGCTAAAATTGTCCACCAGATGCCGCACATTCAACGTACATTTGTTGAGGCACATGGATCAACCAGTTTTCACTTTTGGGGATAGTCGATTTAGAACGATTTTGAACACCACAGAACCGGAAGTTCAGTAGATCATGCCTAGGAGACCGCCTATTTTGCATCGAAATACCATTAGCTGCCAGTTGCTTTTTTTCAAACGCATTTTCCAATGTCTTAGAGCACGACCAAGATTTATTCGTGGCTAAGTGCAGTATTCAAAGGATTGACTGCACGCTACGATGCATTTACAAGACTGATTTGCAACATTATTCTTTTTCGGGTCTTTCCTTATCGATAAAAATATACCGGGGAGGGTGGAGTGGTAATACATACGAACCGAAACATTTCCCAAATTTGCAAACCACGAATTCTATCTATCCCAGCTAACAAAATGGGCATAAAAAGTCAAGATCCCAGGGGGAGCGCCGTAGGATCAAAACACTTTTGTGACACTACCACGTGATTGATTTCACCCCACGTGTCTGTCCTCGCCATTGATTGATTATAATAAAAGCGGCCAGCCCATGTGAGCCCAAACTGGCAAAGTGAAAACCGTTGGCAGATCTGCTCAGCAAAACAAAAACCGAAGCTAATAGAGTAGCACTAATGTGCTCGGGGGTGCCCCAGCCTATTAATAACGGGCACGAACCTCCGAAGGCCATTATTCACGCTGAAATAAAATATGAAAAGTATATTGATATGAGCACCCATGAGAAAACAAAAAAAAAGCGTAAATTGAATTTTTTTTTCCAGGTTTTTTTTTCTGCGGTTCTAACATTGCCTAAAAGGTATTACAGATGAGAGAGCATTGTGTACGTGGAGAGGAGAATTAAATTATACGTGCATGGAAAATGGCATTGCTAAATGGGGTGTCGAAATGCACGCACACATTGCGGGTAATTTCGCAATAATGTCTATCAAACAGGTTTAATGCCAAAGCTGCTTATGGCAACCTGGAGGACTTTAATACAATTTTAAAATTGAGATGTGAAGCTTGTCCACACCTACACACTAGCAAACCTTTCCTAGAAACGTGGTTTCTGGAAACAGATTTTCACAAAAGGTTACCACATTTCTAGCATGGAAACAGTTGAGGCCTATTTTCCTCCAATATGTTTCCATGTTAGAAAAGTGGAAACATTTTGAGAACATCTGCTTCCAGAAACCATATTTCTATGAATTTCAGGCCTTTTCCTCCAATATGTTTCCTGAAATATTTTCCATGTAAAAATGTGGAAACGTTTTGAGAAAATCTGTTTTCAGAAACCATGTTTCTAGGGAATCCAGGACTTTTCTTCCTATATCATGTTTCCTGAAACATGTTAGAATGCAAAAAATGTGGAAACATTTTAAAAATTCTGTTTACAGAAACATGTATGATATAAGTCCTAATTTCATAAGTATTAACTTCTTTGACAGTTCAATTGCTTGTCATAGCTCTTGATTTTTTGAGTTAACCATTTCAATAACTGGTGATACAATGTATTACGGATCTGAGTTTTTAATTTCCGTTACAATTCCAGGTTGATTTCTATAAGAATGCAGAAAGATGAACGATTTAATAATAGGAACTTTTCAAGCTAGGTTACATTTTTCAAGACAACAAACAGCAAGTCGCATCATTGCTATACCAGAAGTAGTATTTCCCTTAATCAAATAATCCTTAATTTGAGCTCAGTGAGTGCTGACAAGCTGAAGTTGAATTACTTTATAATAAGAAGTCAGATTACTATAGTGTGCGTCAGCACTAAATAAACACTAAGCATGGATTGTTAATTTAAGCCAGATTAATGAAGGTAGGCCTCGCCTCGTTTTATAAGCACTTTTTTAATTTCATAAACAAGACAGGAACTATGGCTGCAATTACGTTGATCGATTTACTAATGAATTTTTTGAGGTAATGAAAAGGAGTCACGTATACGGAAGATTACTACTTTTATAGATAATAATCGAGTAACATCAAGACGAGGGTGTGTTTGGTGGGTGGCTGGAATAAGGTGAGGGGAGGGTATTGATCGCCAAACATTTCAGTATACGAAAAGCACACAATGTATGAGAACAAAATGAAACCGCATAGGACTAGCCCATATATCCAAAGGCACCAAAAATCCATTTAAACATACATCACGCAAATGTATATTGCAATTATCAAATCAATTAAAATATTTACCCACAAGTGTAGGTTCACTCATCAGTTGAGTTAAGCCTTAAACGCGTTACCCTCCCTCGCTACCGATCCAATTATTTGCAGACAGGCCTTAATGGCTACTTTGAGAATTAAGAGCACCTTAACATCAACGAGGCTAGCAATAATTAAAGTCAACAATTTTCGTTATTAGCGGACACGATTTAGGTTCTCCACACGGCCAAATAAAGTTAAATCAAATGCAATTTTGGCAATGTCTTTCGAAAACCAATAGGGTTGTCGCAAATTGTTGGCTTGCCAACATATCTTCGATGCTAGCAGTGTTTGCCTATCTACGTCAAAAACGCCCATTATTGGCTATTAAAACAAACTAAGATTTAGATGCTTGAAAGCATCCTATATAAGCTCAGGATAGGTTTCTAATTCTATCATGGCCGATCTGAAGTATTCGAAGCCACCCCAAGGCATAAATAAGGCACGATAGATACAATCGAACCTGAATAAATATTCCAATGTCATCGTTTTCGTTTCATTTTCCGTGATCAAATCGCCAAAATATTCCATGTAAACTATCATTATTAAATAATTTTTCACTAATACAAAACAACTGATAGTGAAACAGATGATATAGGAATTTTCTAATTTGCAACTCAATTTACCCGACTTTTCCTGACCAAATCTGATCAATTAATATCGCATGTATGTATCACATGTAAGTAAAATGAACTATTTTCAACACTTTGCCCATTCAAGTACATGTATCTAATATTTTTAAATTTTTCACAGGCATATATTTGATTTGTTTCCCAATTGAGAACGCCGTAAGCAACATTTTTACAAAAACTAGACCACACAAAAATTCTAAAAAATATATGGGTGTTAATATTAACATGAGAGCAACGCCTGCAAATTAACATTTAAGAGAACGCCGTAGGCGAAATTTGTAAAACAAATTGCAGTCCTAATGAAATTTTGAAAACATTCTTAGAAATATTATTATTCTAGCGAATGCTGTACGCCCTTTTTGTTTTAAAAAAAACTAGACCAGAAATCACTGATTTAATATAAGCAGACGAAATTTTTAGAAAAATCAGATCTTAAAATGATGCATTTTAGACCGACATTCTATATTTTTCTTTGCCACGGCAATTTGCAGTAAAATATAGGAACACTTCACAAACTGTTTCCTTGACCAACCCAAGAATTGTCCCTCAAACGCAGTAGGCAAAGTTTTTGAAAAAACTACTGGAAATAACGAATTGTAGGTGTAATTGATATGGAGCTTTTCACGAAAATAATTGAAAATTAAAAATTTCCAGTCACGAAATTGAAATTAAAATTTTTTTGGAAAGTTTTCCCTGACTACCAACTGATGTTCGCTGAGTTATTAAGCAATAAGTCCACAATTCCCTGACTTTCCCTGACCACATTTCATTTCCCTGAAGGTTTGAACCCTGCAATACTAGGAGTGCAAGTGGAATACTTTTGAATTTCCCCCCGCTGATTTCTCAGTTTGTTATAAGCCATGATGAGCAATAAGTAGGTTTGTTGGATGGTGCCTCGCACGCCATAGGCAGGCACTATTGGGAAATCAGGACCTTATATCGCTTGATTCGTCAAATTACAATCGCCCTAACAAGCCCGCGATTGTGTTAATTCGTTTACACGCGGGCCTGCTAACGGATCCCATAGTTTCTCAGTAACGACTTTCTTTTTTTCTTCTCATCCCAATAAGTCCGTCGCAGATGAGAAAATCGACGATTGCTATAATCTTTTATACGGTTGCGTGCTGGACGGAAAACAACAACCAGAATGATGAAGAAGAAAAAAGCATTAATGGCGCATCCGTCTATGGAGCTGCAGTCCTGAAAAACTGCACCCCAAATCCGCTATTCAATTAGTCGCCAATAAACTGCCCATAGGTCCGCAAAAATAAACAACAATATTGTTTCAGCCAGACTAAGTGGATTAACGACAGCGCTAGAATTTCTCTAATTGCGTATAAATGCTACGGCCTATCGCATATTACCTTCGCTGGGAAGACTACCATCTTTTCCGTGGGTTTAACATTATACTTTGGATTCCTACTGGCAATACAACCCTTGTTTGTGGTGTATTTACTGTATCTAGGACAAAATAAGGGACGTGCATACACGACGTCCGTCTCCCGCTCTTGGACGTACTACTGGGTTCCCCCAGAGATAAGGTTTTCAACTTCCCTGATATTTACAGGTATAAAAACAAATTTGCGTGACCACCCTGACCACTGAAAATGTAAAAATGTGACATGGCAATGTAAGGAAGGCTATGTTGCTTATTATACAATACATCAACGGGAGATTTAACAGGGAGATAAAACCGAGCAAATTTAGATAACGTTTTTTTTTAAAATTGACAATTTTATTATAAATTTCTTTCCCAAATAATTTTTTTTGTGCAAACCAATAACTAACAACGCGAAATCTGTTATTGATTTGAGGAATTCCCCTGGCTGTTGCAGGCCTTTTCCATTTCCCCAACTTTTTCATGTTTTACAGGTCTGGGGGATCCCGGTGCTATTCCAGCATATACAGGAATATACTGTAGATGACACAGGTACATTTTTGATCAATTCGGTTATATTTACCCTCAATACAGCATCAATCCTGATGGAATTGGCTTTGCAAGGTTTAAACATTCTCTAATGGAAATTCATCATTAATTTATAATGGAGTTTTTCAGCGATGTACTACTCTAAAGGTGCGTTTACACCATATACAAAGAGGTGTTTTATTGCAAAGTTATACAACTTATTTGAATTATGTGAACCTGATGAATCATAGGACGAAAGTGAGAGGGAGTTGGGGGTTGACCAAACGATGACGTCATCATAAGCCTTTTATAAAATTGTGGGTTTTCATCCATCATGTGCACGCCAGTTTTGCACAAAAATGTGTAATTCAGTATTACAAAAAACTCGTAATCCAGTTTTTTTTTGTTTAAAAAAACTTGTGATTATTTTTTTTAATTGTGATCCAGTTTTGCAACAAAATTTGTGAACTAGTTTGCAAAAAAAAATTCACTCACGAAGTATTTTTTTTCAAATTACATTCATACTGCACTTACTTTAATGGAGTAAAATTCATCATTTCTGATCTGATTTTTATAACAAAAAATAGAAAAATGTTGGTCAATGGTAATGATGCCATCAAGTTTGTGCGAAACAGATAAAATGCGTTTTTGGGGCTGTCTTACCTTCTTATCTTGTCACTGAATGTCCAATTTTTGTGGACCCTTATACTCAAGACACACCGAATATAAATCAAGTTTTAGAAACTGGGTAATGGTTGTGTGTTTCCCACTCGGTATTGGAAAGCCAGATTACATATGCGTATGTCTCATATGTAGGTGTCGCCCTCTACGTAACCACGTTTTTAATTTTTAGTATTACTCTCCCTCCAACCTTGAACGTCGTTTATGCAAGGCCCTTAGATACTGCAGGGGCAGTGTTGTCGATTGGTGGCGCCACGTGTCTTATAGAATGTCGTATAGATTATTGCTGGGGCGTTTTTTGGTCAGGCCAGTAGCCCTTACTTGATCAATGACCTGTGCCTTTTGAAGAGTGAGGTTTTTTTAATGTTTCGTATATAAACAGGGCTTCCTTTATAACATGAGTTACAAGAAGAGATTTGGGCTGCTGGTCGCGTATTCTTTCAAAAACTACTCGATTCGTCAAGAGCAATTTTCGCCCACTATTCGTCTCCCATGCAAAGATATCAAGAAAAAAAAGCACACGCGAAAAAAAAATTCAGAGTCAGTAAACTTGCCATTGTCAGATTCAGCAACGTTTGCAAAACAAAAAGCGAAATCAAGATATAGGCGTAGCGAGTATGGATTTTAGCTCTACAGTATTTTTATAAGTATATTCGCTTCCTGCCAACGTACAACCGGTATCTTTTCGCTACTCTGATAATGGGAAATAAAATATGCAAAAGTAGACGAGCGCGGAAATATGCATTCGTGTTCAGATATCAGAAATGGAAAAAATAAAGAAAAAGAGCCGACTCAGTGGAAGAAAACCTATTAAATTACAAATTTCCTTTTTTTCTTGAATTAAACTTATTTTTATCGACACCGTTGACTGCAATGCATCAGCGACCATTTGCATACATGAATATTCAAAGAAATTAACATACGTGAATATCAGAGGTGAACCGTCAAATGATTTTTCAGTAAATTATACGAAACCTTAAAACGACGTGAAATAAAAAATAGCTAACGCTTATGAAATGTGGGTTTTGTTCATTTACGGTTATAAACCCAGATCACTAACTTATGCAGCCTACATTTACGTTTTCCACATTAAATTATTTTGGAATATCTTATGAAACAATATAGGGTGATCATAAAGTCCTACTCTCATTAAAATTTTTTTTTAAAACTGTTAGTATTATAATGACCGTTAAATCGTTTTTCACTAAATTGGACAAAACCTTCAAATGAAATGAAATAATGCAAACTCTTATGAAATGTGGGTTTTATTCATTTACGGTTATAAACCCAGATCACTAAGCTATGCAGCTTGCATTTGTAGTTTTGCACATTAAATTATCTTGGATTTGCTCTCGTTGCAAAAATTATTTTTTAAAAACTGTTAGCGTTACAAGGACCGTCAAATGATTTTTCAGTAAATTATACGAAACCTTAAAACTACGTGAAATAAAAAATAGCTAAAGCTTATGAAATGAGTTTTCTTTTCATTATGCCGTAATCAATCCAGATCACTAAGTTATGCAGCCGTTTTCAACATTCCTTGATTTTGGAATATCTTATAAAACATCACAAGGTGATTGTAAAGTCTTACTCTCATTGCAAAAATTAATTTTTAAAAACTTAGTCACAAGGACCAAATCTTGGAATAAGTCAGAACTAAGTTTTTTATTTCGTGAATTTGGGAAGGGGTGAATTAACTGGAAATTAACACGATTTGGTGACATGATACCAGCGGTCGTCTTGACGGTTTTCCTACGTAGACGCCACTTTCTTTTCCAGTGATTACAGCAGTGATACATGAAATAAAATTAAAGTTTAAAAAACTTTTTCCAAAATTTGGTCTTTGAAACTAAATTTACTTAATTTTTTAATGAGTGTAGCTAGAACTTTGTGCTCACCCTGTATATTTGGAATACAAGGACGAAGCTTACAAATACCGCATATTCATCTACGTTATTATATTTCCAAGATAAGGACAGCTAAATAATACGCATTCATCAAGTTTGTAGATTAGATTGTTCATCTCAGTCTGACGAAACTGACCCAAGGATGACAAGCGACCATAACAAAGTTGCGTTTCGCGTGCATCATACGGATTATTTTGTTGCGGAGTAATACACAACATAAAACATGCTTATCGTCATTATCTGTATAAAACAGCAGATATGCCTTTTTATAATGGGCGGATGATTCGACAGACTGGGCTCGCATTAATCGGATTAAATCGGGCTCGAAACAAAGCGCCATAACCTTCTGAATAACTAAGCTCACAACCTGCTGTATTCGTGTCATAACACG
>JAQGAF010003418.1:0-17735 GCA_034687865.1 Kryphioiulus occultus
GCTGATAGGAGCGAGGCTGTCGTACAAAATACGACATTAAAACCTATCATTAAATAAAAATTAAGTCACCTCGCACAGTATAATGTATTATCAGTGCACTTCGTCAGTGTTTGTCCATCCCTGTTTTGATTAATTATGAAATAAGCATAGTGTCTGTAAATTTATGGAACCTGCATGAACTTGCCTGCTTTAATATTAAGGTACAAAGCTTTATTTGCTCACAGCAATTAAGCAATATGAAGAACCAATGCAAATGAGGACCATCAATATTCTGTTGATGGTGGAAAATTTAATTGCGATCCAAGAACGCAATTTTATATGTTGAAATGTTCGATAAGAACAAAATGCAATCCATCGAATCCATAAAAAGTTACTTCGGAAAAAGTTTGTGTTGAGCAGCTTGTTTGATTTATTTTTTTACAGCTGCATTGTCAGATAAACCTTAAATTAAAAAATTGTCTTCTAAATGTTCCCAAGTCCATGCACTGACTTGTATAGGTCGTTTGAAAATATTTACAGATGTACAGTATGTCCCAATTCAAATGCTAGGTAGAAGGAGAACATTTTAGAAAGTGTAAATCACAGAATGGTGGATATTATAGCCAACAATCTTGTTAAAGGAAATAATGAGCTTAATATTAATAATTAAGGGAATGCCATAGGCGAATTTGCTGAAAATTTACTCAAAATATTGGTTTTTAGTGTCAACTTCTTCCGGGTTCACCCTGAAAAGACATTTTCAACGTCCCTGACTTTTCCAGGTTTTGCAAGTCTGGGGGAACCCTGTTCTTCTTTCGAAATTATAAAAAATGATTCACAATGATGGGAAAATTTCTAAGAAGCCAAATACCGCTTGTATTACTTAGGAACGCCAGGTGAAATTTATAAAAAAATTGAGCAGAAGTAATGGATTTTAGTGAAGGTTTCATATGAAATATTAGGGAAGTGAACGATAGCGAAAACGCCATAGGCAAAATTTTTATAAAAAAAAACTCCAAATGACGATCAGGGCCATATTCCACAAAGGTGTGGTTTTGTACTTGTATAGAGTTATGGTGTATAATCTAAACCTCTATGGAATTGTAATTGTAGAAAGGTATGCGGTGTACTCGATACCTCTATGGAATTATATTTGTATAGTGGAAGGGATTATACTCCAACCTCCATACAAGTACAACTCCATACCTTTGTGGAATAGGGCCCAGGAGGTCCACTTTCCTTGAACCTTTCCCCCATACCTGTCCAACAGTGTCCGGTTTTGGAACCCCCCTTCCCGGAACGTCCTTTATGGATGGCCCCTAAGAGCGACTAACAGTAGTCTGGCGCATGTGGCGCACAAACGATATTATTGGCTCATTTTGAAACACTTCGTTGGAAAGGAGTTAACCAATGTGGAGTCAGTGGACGCATTCAGTTCGTGTGCTAGTGGTGCGCGAGGTGCCGAGGGTGGTATCGCGAACAGAAAATGGTTTTGCAAACGGTTTTTTGGTTAATCAGAACTTCATTACGGTTTCTGATCGTACTGTCAAATAACATTATCAGTGTCCCGGTTTATTTTGGAAACGTGCTACTGATAAGTCCCTTGTTTTGCTTCGTGCCGTCGCTCTTCTGGGATCTCGAGGGCGAGTTGTTCAAGCTTCTCAACTTCGTCGTGGGATCATGGTGTTGGTCTGCTGGTTATAAATGTAATTATTTAGCTTTGCATTGATTTGTACAGTTTTTATGCTATAATTCTGTTTATCTCGCGAACTCAGATGCCGACTGGCTACGTCTTGATCACGTAAAATTAATTACCTAGCTCAGGTAGCTTGTTACATGTACAATGTATGTTTCGCCCCATAGGTGCAAAATATGTTTTTGACAGGCCTGTTATTTATTCGCTTCACGTGTAATGTGCATTTTTAAAGATAGACAATTCGAGCCTAGTGGGGTCACTGTCTTAATGCAAATGCTGAATTTCAGCATTCTAGGTAAAATGGTGCCGCACTTTGTAAATACAGTGTAAAGTTGCGATTTCCGTTTTTCGATCTGATGATAATTTGTTATCCATGTAAGTCGCGTCTACAGAAGCTGTAAGCGAACCACCAGGTTTGTCCTCGTGTCTGCGTGCTTGAGGACGTTGTTACTAGAAATAGCCTATAGTTATAGCACCAATGTGGCATTTAATTCACTTTGTGCACGGAATCCCAATTATGGGAAGTTTTAAGGGTCGTATATTTCTGGCACATAATTTCTGCCATTACAATTACAGTCAGTTAACATGCACGCCTCTCTGCTCTTGAAGTTGTTGCAATGAAGAGTTTTCTATCTTCACTGCTTTTTATCCGTGCCAAGACTTTCGACGTGTTACAATGGTTGCTTCCTCAACAACGTTGGATGCTCAGGCTGTTATATGGTGCACCATTTATCATGTTCCTCAGGTTTCAGTGGAAATGTTCTGCACCTTGCTTGAAATCAATAATTGCTCGCGTCACAAATTGCTAGCAGTTATGTACATTTAACCCGTTCATCATATCCGTTAGTAGCCGCGTCTTTAGATGGTCCTCATCTCAAACATGGGCGCCCTTAGGGGAAGTCAAGTATAACACAAACGGTAGGTCTATGCCCATCTCTGCCAGTCGCTTTCATGTGATTATCTTTGAGTTTATTAGTGCTGGGCAATTTCCCATATTGCAAGAATAAGCATTACATGTATTCCAGCATTTTTTCAGCCGGTACATAGTATGAAATATTTTCTAGAAATGTATTTTCACTGACATAACTTCATCTTGGCCTCCACCATACAATAGGTCACTTCCATTCTAAACTATTTTCTTCTAAAGAATGCAGGGAAGTCGGTATACAAGGACTTCAAAAGTAACGCAGACTGTAACGTTTTTGCCCCCAGGAGATCTACCAAGCCGATAGAAACATTTTTTTTTCTAAAAAATAAAACATTTCAGTCGAACATTGCACTTTTTTGGCTGGATGTTAACTGCGTAAATCATTTTTCAATTGAGGCAACCTTTGGGTTTTCACATTATGCAGTTTGAATGTCTATAAAACTGCTCAGCAGCCTTGAGATTGTTGTTGGTTTTCTCCTCCTATCATTTTCACTTTTTGTCACCTAAAATGGTGCCCTAGGGAATTCTACTCGTTATTTGGTTGTTATTCCTCTGAAACTCTCTTAGGCATTGTTTGCATCTTCAGGTAGACTTGATTTCACCACGGGATACAAAAACGCTTTTCATCTTTTTTTTTCTGACATAATCGACATTCTCACATACCTTGCAATCTCACGTCTGTAGTGCGAGTATGTCGATATGTTTTCATGGCCTAATTCTTAGTCTCCCTGAATCCTAGGTTTTTTCCGGAAAAACCTTTCAGGAAGTGCATGAATTAGTCCATAAGCTCAAGCACACTTCTTCCAACAACCATTGATTTAACAAGTTACTGGCCCAAACAATCATCTAGTATTATTGCGTTCTTGTGAAGTTGGAGAAACTGCCAAACAGTTGAGCATATCAAGGCCTGGGCCCTAGATATTTCAATGTGGGCATGTGCCCACCTGTGTCCACTCTTGCACACGCCTATGGATCACTAAGCTTCATACATGTAAGTTTTTTTATTCAAACAAGCCACAAAAATACATTATTTTGATCCACTTCCATGACTTTGGTGAAGACTTGTTGAGAGAGGTCGATTTAATTCCAAAGTCTCAAAGTCCCAAAAGTGAAGCAGATTCATAAATTGTAGCTTAAATTAAACTTTTAAATCTGTGAAAAATTGGATCTTCTCATGCAATGACTTACTTTGAAAGGGGAGGCAGTATGAACCTATTGGACCTCATTTTGATTGGCAATGATGTTCAGGTGGTCTTAGCTGTTCAAAATATCATAGGCAGACATCAGAGGACATCTGGTGTGCATGCTGAACAGGTCACACTAAGCATATTACGCAACCTAAGTCAACTTACAAAGCACTGTCTGGATTCGTAAGACCAAAAACGTTTTTCCACGCCCCACAATCTGTTTTCATCAACCCTGTGCTCCAGAAGATGTGCTTTTCCTTTTTTTGCAAGCAGCAGTGGAGTTACCCTTGTAGTAGTAGTTGTTGCACGGAGATCGCATTCTCTTGGCCATCGGCGAAATATTTGGGCAAAATGTTTGGAAGTAGAGTGTTACATAGTTAGCATCCTTGTTGTTTATGTAATTCTCATTATCCCATATAAGCAATTATATTCAGGGCAGGCTCAATCAATGGCACATATAAACTTTTTTTATTAATCAGTATTTTGTTACATTAATGTACGTGTATGGTATTGTTTGAACTCCTTGGAGAATCATATATTTAATTTCTACTTTCAGATTATGAAGTGGGTGAGGACATTTCACCTTGCTACGACCAAGAATGCCTGGTTATGTCTAATCACCAATCAATGGCTGATGTTCCAACATTCATGACGACATTTTTTCATAAAAACAAAGTTATTCCACGCATGTTGTGGATTATGGACCACATTTTGAAGTTTAGTCATTTTGGTCTGGTGTCGTGGTTTCGTGGAGACTTTTTCATTCATCAAGTAAAAAATGCTCTTTTATACCTTCAACAACATGCTGTTTCTGTGAGCACACATGAATATACAGTTAGTTAATAAGCTTTTGGGAAATAGTTGCCCAGCTAGAAATGCAAGGGCTTTTTTAATCATGCCCTTTTAATCTTCACTTTTAATTACTATACCCTTTGATCTTCATCGATAAAATGTTTTGATTTTATGAGATCAAATATAGACCTTGCACATTAGTAATAGATCACATGGAACTATAGTGGAAGACTTGAATAGAAGCAGCAAAGTTCCCAACAGTTAATTTTCTGCATTTTTGTGTTATCGACATTTAAGTTTCATTAAGACTTTGTTTGATAAAATAGGTTGCATGTAATAAAGATGCAAATTAGTCTTAAAAATCCTATGACTCGAACTTGGCAAGTTTATGTGTATTACATTTCTATCATAGAGACAATGTGGGATTTCTTGTTTGGTAATGTGTGTGGTGCTCGTGATGTGTGAACTAGCTGCATCAACAATTAGTTGCATAAAGTTTAGTTTTTGTAAATGTAGCTATCAAATTCTAGGCGTTTTTTAAATTTGCACTTTCAAAGTTGGTCTAGATGATTTGTTGGGCATTCTCATGACTCATTTCCTTTTCACAGGGCAGAAAGAATTCAAGAAATAACGAACTGGATCACTTGAAAGACCACATCTTAAATACGTGCAACAGCTTAAAAAGGCAGTGGATTTTTCTTTTTCCTGAAGGTGGATTTTTATGGAAAAGAATTGAAGGCAGTCAAAGGTAGGTTTATAATTTCTAAATTTGAAATGTGGTACTTACTGTGCACCCTGTTTTAAATGAGCAAAAGGCAAAAAGGATCGATCAACATTTGTGAATTACTGTGGATAACAAAATAGATTTTGCTAAATCAATTTTTTGACTATGGGTATTTTTCAGTGATTTATATTAGCAAAAATTACTGATAAACCAGAATATGGGCTATTCTTTATTATTATTATTGGTTTAAAAAGCCATTGAAACATTCTGCATCTTTCCATTTTACTGACATTATTACATAAGAATTCCAGATGGGATAGAAAAAGATTGTTCATTTGTACGTGTTCAATTTTGAGTCACCAAACATTGGTCGGCATTATTTAAATACAGTCTTATTATGACTCTTTAAAAGGCTGCACTTTGAATTGGTTACAGCACTCTTTCTTGACAATTTGGGTTGCTTTTGTAGTTGAGCAAGCTTTGCAGCTATCCCATATGTGATGCAAGTCACTCTTGTATTTGACACATTACTTTTTCTAATTTGTTTAGGTATGCGAAACAAAACAACTTGCCTATATTAAAACATGTCACACTGCCTCGTGTTGGAGCCTTTCACGCCGTCGTTCAAACATTGCATCCGGCTTCACTGAGTCGATTGAACGTTGCCTCGCAAAAAGGTAATTTTATCGTTAAATTTGCGCAAATTAATACATGCGTTCTGCACCCCAGCAGTAAAAAACTGCAGTCACGGTGGAGTAAAATTATCGTTCTACAGAGTGTACAAAAACATACTTTACAACTTTGAAACCATCTAGAAAATCGGTATTGGTGTCATTTTGTAGCAAAACGCTTCAAGTTTTATGTGAACGGGAATGAGATTATTTCTCAAACACCAGAAAAAAACTGCTCGTTCACGGGTGCAGAGCATGCGAGTTGTTTGCTTTGGTTCGAATAATCGAAGTTTGCTTCACAGGTATGAAGGAGGTTTCACACTCGGTAACACAAGAAACCTAAAGTTGCACATTCGCATAAAACTTGTAGATTTTTGCTACAAAATGACACCATGCAAGAGTGTCTCTATAATATGGCGGTTTTGGTTCCAATCAGGCGAATTATAGAACATCATTGCCTTATTACAATAGTTTATGCCAAATTCACGGAATCATCTAATACACAAATGCCTATTCTTTTGCAAAAGTTGAAAGTGCATAAGCAAACCAAATAATATCAATGCCAGGTGGCTAAAACACTAATTTAAAATCCATCAGAATCCCCCATTTAAATTTGTGGTTTGAAATGCTGGTCAAAATCATTTTGAAGTTTACTGGAAATTATAGGCTGATCTGGGTTAGTTAAGGTTCAACAGTGGGATGACATTTATGAAAGGTTGACGTCAGCAACAGTCTAACGGTCCCAAAGAAAACTGCATGCAGAGCTGAGGTTGGTTGAGTAATTTTGCATTGTTTTTGAGACATTCAGCCGAGAGGTTTTGTGGTTGTCCAACTTTTTTCCAGCAAAATGTGCAGATAGTTCTAAACTTCGGTCACCATCATTGCCCAGCCTTGTATGACGGAATCGCCAGTATTGACTGCCTTACGTTTTGCACCTTGCTTGATATTTTCAAACTTGTATGACGTCAGGTTGTGTGATTGACATATTGAAAGCAGACGTTCAAATTTTGACAAAGGTCCATGAATACCACTTGTCTGCTCAAATTTAAATGCAAAATGTTCATGTATTTCGTCCCAAGAAATACAATTTTTTATCGATTGCTATTCCTAAGGACATGTAGAATGAAGACTTATGAAGTGCCAATAATTCAAATTGTACCCTGATAAATTTGGAGTCAGTTTACTTACAAATGAACGGGTGATTCTGATCTGATATACAATGATTATTTTGTAGATCTTAAAATTAAGCAGAAATTGTTTTTACCCCAAGATGGGAATGTTATCCCAAGAATATGAATCAAAACGTAACTTTAGTGCCCAGCAGACCATCCTACCGTTGCCTTTTAACATGGAACTAACTTTGCTCAATGCGCTTACATTTTCTCAGAAAAAAAACTGGAACCTTTGAAATGGATTATAGATATCACCATTGGATATCCGAAAGGCAAACCTGTCGACCTAGGTTCCCTAATGCTTATGCTCGGAAGTCCATGCAAAGTGTTTACGCACTATCGCCGATTTCCAATTCAAGAAGTTCCAACTGATTCAGAAGAGCTGACCCAGTGGCTGTACAACCGCTTCATCGAAAAAGAACAACTTTTGGATGAATTCTACCGCACTGATTCGTTTCCAGTAACATCTTCACCCCATAGTAAACATCTGGAAAGAGCTAAGGAAGTTGGATGTGAAACTCACTGGATCGTTATCTACAACATAGTCCTAGCAGTGACTGCTTTGCTTCAGTATTGGCTGTTGTCTTGGATCATCTCTTCCCTCTGGCCATTTTAGTGATTTTCTTCCATGTGAGATAGAATCTGCCTGGATTAGTGCGATACCTTGACTCCAACCGTAATGATTGCATAATCAGGTTATTGAGAAATCAAAGTTTTGTCTGCAGCTAGCATCCAAGTTATCATGACCCGTTTGGAAGCTTTTACTTGAAAAATACATCATGGTGAGCTATTTTATTATATATTTTTAATGAATTTTATAAAAGGAATTCTATAAGATAGATTAAAAATGGTTATGTTGACAGATTGCGTTGAGTGGTTATTTCCATTGTCTATAATTTAAGCAGAGTGTATTTTCTAGCATTTGAAAGATTTCCACTTGAATCTTTCTGTTTATGGCTGATTAAGTTAGTGGTGTTCAATTTCTAAAAGTCGCGTCACCTTTTTTCACAAAAATGTTACGATTACTTGCACGTCACATGTTAAAGGTATGGAAGATGTTTACTGATTAGGAATCAGTAGGTACCTGAGGATAGTTAAGGCTGTAATTCTATCGTTTCATGTAAAATCTGTAAAGTTGCACTTATGGGTGCAATTTTCACAAGGTGGTGGACACATGCACTTGTTAATTTGGTAATTTACAGACGACCAGACACTAACAATGCGGAAACAGCTAAAATATCTGACATCTACTAAAACAGTTTAGATAATGCGAAATTCTGAAATTTCCATTGGAGATTAATTTAAAACAAATGCCTGAAATACAGCAAGGATCAGACAAATTTCGCAAAGATCAGTCGAAGATAAGAAAGTCAGACTCAGTTCATAACAAACGTTTGCTGTTTCTGAAGAATTTATCATTTCTGCCTTTTTGAAGAAAAATAATTTTAATTACTACCATTTTTGAGCAAATTCTTGCCAATTCAGTGCAAATATTTCATATTTTGTAGGAAACATTATGTAAGGGACCTTATGTCAGAGTAAGCACTTCCCACAATAGCACGCCGACTAAAATACACTAAGACAGTGTGTAATTCATTTATCTGAGACGCCATTTTTGGTAATTTGTAAATGTTAGTCAGATTTTCAGTCATTCTCAAGACGCTAGAATGACCTGAAACAATATATGCTATGAACACTGCATTTCGATCAATTTCTTGTACTACTTGTAGAATATTAATTAGAATGATCTTTTACACACATCCTAACCAATAGTTGTTTTTGTATTGCCATTTTAATTACGTCATTTTATATGGAAATATGACGCAGACAATTGACGCTGCATGATATTGACATAATGACGTCAATCATACGGCGTTTCTTGGTGAAAATGACGTAATTTGATGGAACGTGTTTTGCTTGGGTTCGAATTTCGGAACAAGCTAACGCTATTTCGGGGAAAATGTCTGCCATTTCTGAGCAATCACTTGCAAATTCGGGGCACATTCTTCGTCAATTGTTGATATGGCCGTTACGAAGCATACATTGTACTTAGCATTTCCAAGAAAACTGATGTAATTCCGGTAAAAGTCTGCAAGATTCGGCAAAATTGTAGATCTGTCAGTTATATCCCAGGAATCAAAAATAATACCGAGGACATCCTTCAAAAGAGGTCCTCTGGATGTCCCTTTTTGCCCAGAAATCACGTCCAGTGGACATCAAAATGCAACCTCTACTGGACGTCCTCATTTTGCGTAAAACGGACGTTCCTAAAGTTAAAAATGGGATTTTTGCTACCTGGGATGCACATGTAAATGGCGAATAAAACTTGCAAATGTTCTTCGAAAAAGTTAGTTAAATAAACTACATTGTAGTTTTCTAAATGTGGGATGAAATTCTGAAGGTAATTTCATTAAAATCCCTCTAGCTGTTCTTTTTTAAAACATGATTCAGGAAAAATATATTGAACAGCACTCGTATTTTCGTTACAATTTTCTGAAAAAGCGTTATGGCGAACATTGATTTAAGAAATTGTAAGAATTACTAGTGATTAATTTTTGTACCTATTCAGTATAAAGAACTGTAAGAAAAGGGCTTCTCCTAACAGCTCGTTGGGTGGCAGTGATTGCCTTACATTTTGGGGCAGCTAAAGCAGACATTATTTTCAGGCAGGTTAGGTTATGTCTAACTTTTTTATTTGTAATTTCTGAAACTCAGCATATTTAAATATCAACTCTACTTGTAATGGTGTTGAAAATTCCCACAATTTTTGAGCAGGGACTCAAAAATCTGTTGGGGCCCCTTTCACCGAACTGTCACCTGGCTGGTTTGAAATATTTAACCATGCTAAGTTGTCCATTCAAAAACTCACCACAACTGACTCTTAGGTCGAATTTTAAATATCACTAACCTTACTCTTCCCAAAGCAAAAATGAATGTATCATTAAATATTTCAAGCATTCTCAACAAATGCTATTGATGGACTGCGTATGGTAGTAATTACGGTGAAAACCTGAATAAATAACCTCGAATGTACTTCAGTCTCCCTCAATAGATTCAGCTTGCGTTTTTGAAACACCGGGGCCATTAGGCACGTGTGTATCGTTTGGAACAAACATTAGTGTTCAGGTGTTTTCAGAGGATAGATCAGGTGGATAGCTCATGACCCTACTTATGACCCTACTTGCTAGTTTAAGGTTGATATTATAACTTTTTCCTCTATTTTTAGAGAACTTCATTTAGCCACATTTAATAATGTGGATGCCTTTCTTGCGCTATGTGCGACCTGTGTTCAGAATTATTTTTTTTTTGCAAAGTCAAATATTTGCGTACCTTCCATATTGCGTTTGGATGACACTTTTATCGCCTATTGCCCTGGTAAACCCAATTTTATTTTACGCCATTGAGGGGAAACTGGGTAAAATAGCGACAGTCTTAGGATCTGCAGCAGGATGGACTGCGGGTTATACATGTATGTGTTCTAACTTTTACCTCTCTTGAATTTAAAATTTGACTATGCGTATTTCACTGTTTCAATTTGACTACTGCAGATTACGAGGTGGGCGACGATGTAACCTCTTGCTTGGATGAAGAATGCCTTTTTATAGGCAATCATTTATCGTTCGTGGATGGACAGACATTTATGGCTATATTCTCTAAGAAGATTTTCTCAGAGGATGTTATCGAAAGAAACATGTTTCTGGTTGATTCAAACAGCCGTTTCACACATTATGGACTTGCCTCATGGTTTCATGGACATTATTTTGTTAAAAAGGTAAGCCTTGTACAGTTGAGTTTAAAATTATGAAATGAGTAGGAGAGGGGATCATCAAAGCAATTAGTCATTACTGTTTATAACGTATAATAATTGAGTTATCATCCATCGTTTGACGTCCAATTCAATAATTTTTGATAATATTTTGATAAAAAAATTTGCACAAAATTAATACATTCTGCACCCCAGCAGTAAAACATTGCAGTGACAGAGGAGTAACATTATCTTTCTATGGGGTGTACAAAAAAAAAGTACTTAACAACTTTAAAACTGTCTAGAAAATTAATTCAATAGTCACGCAAAATCGGTTATAGGGTCATTTTGTAGCAAAACACTTCAAGTTCCAATTAGGTGAAGTAAAGTAAATCAAGTTGCACGTGGGACCTCGCATTTAATTTAAGATTGTTTTCTCACAAACAACCAATAAACCTCAGATAAATGTTCTTAAGTTCCAACGAAAATGAGCAAATTTTATATTCCAAATGGTCCCGATGTGATGTGAGAGGACATTGCCTTATCTCTTTTATTTGAAAAAAATGTTTTTATTTAGATTACGAATTATCAGAATAATTACATCCAAATTATTTAAATTACGACGCATTAGTTTTTTTTATGATAAACAATCAAGAAACCTCAGGTAAATGTTCTTAAGTTCCAGCCAAAATGTGGAAGTTTACTTCAAATGGTCCCCATGAGTGGTTAATGTGATGTGAGAGGATATTGCTTATCTCTCTTATTTGTAAAAATTCTATTTATTTAGGGTGCTCTTGGTACCGAGCAGGTTCGTCTGAAAAAACATCTGTGTTATGCATTCAGCCGACGAAATTTTAAATCGATTACACTCTTTCCTGAAGGAGCATTTCTTTGCTATAACCAACCATCTAGTGACCGGTATGAAATTTCGTTTAATTTTGCAATCAGCGACACAGCTGACAAAATATACATACATTCTAGATATGCGAGAAAAAACAACTTACCAAAATTAGAAAATGTTTGTTGGCCCAGAGTTGGTGCTTTTCTTGTCATCATCGATGCACTACATCCAGGAAACCTTTTGGACTTGAAATTGCATAAAGGTGAAATACCATAGATCTCTATTCAAATTGTTTTGAACAGATTAGTGACTGCTACACCTTTCCTTACAGGATTTGCAATGCATAAATCATACGATGTCAGGCCTTTAAAGTGGGTTATTGATATCACCTTTAGTTACCAGAAAGGTGAACCTGTAAAGTGGATGTCAATGATTTTAATGAATGAGAACCCTAGCAAGATCTTCTTGCATTATCGTCGCTTTCCTATTGAAATGGTAAGTACTTTTAGGCGATTTTAATATTAGTAATGTACACTTTTGTTCCCAGATGCCAGTTAGATTCTTGTATCCTGGGTTGTTATGAAATGAAGAACAACAGAAACTACTCAAACTATTGAAACTATCTGTACAGTGTCACGCATATACGCTATGCTATTGTGAATGCATCGATATGTTAATATGTATATTTATTTATTCTTCAGGTTCCCATAGACAGGGAAGCAACGATAGCATGGCTCAATGATAGATTCGTAGAAAAAGAGCATATTTTGAAAGATTTTTACAAAACTATGTCAATTTCAAATGGGCCGACAACAACTAGCAGGTTTTATAAAAATCCCAAGGAAATTAAATTTAGCATGAAGTGGCTGGTCATGGTTAATATTTATTGTATTCTTTCAACACTTCTTCATTATAAACTTGTATCTTATCTTTTATCGTTTTTGTGGGATAAAGACACTGCGCCTCAAAGTACTTGATGTGAGTGCTCACTTTTGCTTTACATCCAGAAGTAAAGACATGATTCTATATAGATTATGATCTTTAAATTTTCAATTCTGTGTTTCTCTAACATTGTAAAGCTATTTCTAAATAAATGCACATTTAGCATGTTTGATTGAAGGGCGGAGCTTCATTATTGTAATCCTTTTGTCAGTAATATGTTGCGATTGGGGTATCTTATGAAAGGAGACAGCAAATATGCTGTAAGGTGATGAGGTTGAAAGTTGAATGGTTATGGTGCATAATCAGTCTTAAAACCGGTTTTTGGACGTAAGTATTTCCAGGGGACTTTCAAGTACTGCATCCTGTCCAGGCTGATTATGTTATCACGTTGGGGGTGAAATGGGATTTAGTCAATTGATGATCTCGGTAGTGAGGGGGAGGGGTTGGTTAAATGGTGGGTCATCATTGGTGTTTTATAAAACATCTAGTTTTTTACAGATAGGCAGAAGTGAATAAATGTTAACTTTTCCTAAATACAACATTTAAAATAAATAACACAGTGTATAACTTAATGGTTGTTCAGCAGTCCATACTTTAGTAATTGATTGATAGAAATATTGTCTATTTGCTGCTAATTTTTTTATTCGTCGTTTAGTTCGTGCCGATTTCAATTAGATATATAAATATCGTTTCTATATGGTAATTGGCTTTGTAACCAAAACATGTGCGTTAAGAAAACATTCTTAATGATATTATTCCTATACTTCTTATTTTAATTAAGGAAACGCCCGTAGTTTTTACTTACCATTATTTTACTATTTTTTCCGTTTTTTCATCATTACCATTTTTCTGCAAAATGTCTTTCAAATGCTAACAAGGCCATTTATACGTATTAATTTAATACATGAAGTCAGTTGAAAAGCAAACTTTCCATTGTGATGACTGTTGTGGGTTGTATTAATCTACCCAAGGTAGACTATACCTTGAAAACTGTTCTTTGAAACGTGTGCTTCTTAAAACTGAACAAAATAATATTTTTAGATGTTGTGCAAATATTATTAATGAAGAACTGTAGATTCTTGTCCACAATTATAGGCAGGCTATTATCCCGTATTTAGTAATAACGAACATTATAAGGAAACGCCGATTTTTTATTTTTATAATACAGCTTGCATGCCACCGGAAGTTTGGTTCCCCTATATACAGCCACACTTCCATTTATACAAAAATTTGTTTACTAATATCAGTTACTTGAGAACGCCATATTGGCGAAATTTTTACGAACACTACACAAACGATGAATTTTATACCAATTGCTTTGAAAGAAATACGTATACCTCGGAACGCCGTTCGCAAACTTTTTTGAAAAACTTCCAGAAATAATATATTTGTAATTATTTTTCCAGATGTACAAACAATATACGTATACCTATGCAATCAGACTTAAAATATTTGAAAACTGACAAGAAATCCATGATAATATGTAATAATGAAGAAACACCGAAGCTGCAATAAAAATATTGAGCAATAAGAACCCATACATGTCGAATGTAACTTCCTTTGGTGTCTCAAGTTGTTTAGCATGTGTAGAAGGATAGGTTGGAAAAGAGCCGGTTTCACAAAATTCTTTCAATAGTTGGTCTTTTTCGATGAATCGCGCATTGAGCCAAGTCGTTACTCCTTCCATGTTAGTTGGAACCTATGTATACGATAACATTCAAATAGCCACGATTTCAATTTTAATCAGTTAATTTTAGCTTTAAATTTGTCATGTTGTCAAAATACAGGGTGGGGCGGCCACAGGTCACATAAAGAAAGTTGTAGAACATGCTTAAATCATGAGTATGTATTAAAACATCATGTTTACAGTAAAGATAAAAAATAATACAGCACACAGCTATTTTTCCTCATACTTTTAATGCTAGCCTGAGGTACATGGCAGTGAAACTCCATGCAGGGACAACTCTTGAGATGAAACACGTTTTTAGACTAATTTGATTATGATTGTTCTGCAACTTAATGTTGGGCCTCCTCTATACTGGGGTGTTTGAGCAAACGGGTTAGAATTTGGAAATTGAATGTCCTTAAAATGAATTCCAAGTAAAAGGTTACTTGACCATTGGGTTCTCCATGGTCCATAACCTATAACATAATCACAAACTTTAAGTTGTATTTCGGTAATTCTGCACGGAATAAATGCCCCTTTATCATTATTCCGCCTGACCCTGCATATACAGTGAAACTTCGATTATCCGCCAGGGGTCAGGACGGTAACGGGACCGCAGGTGTGACGGATAATGGAACACGTACATGTACATGTACATGCATATTTATACATTCAATTTTTTAAAAAGTCTTATCAGTTTCTGTGGTTTTATAACTTTCTGAGTGCTTGGACAGTTGTGGGAACTTCTTTTAACAAATGCACGCAATGATCAAAATTTGAATTTTGTGTGAAAATACTTTTTTTCCTTTAAAACATTGTTTTCGATGGTATTCTTGTGTCTTGACATGCTGACGGTTAAACGAGTTCCGGATAATCGATGCTTTAATGTATTTGAATTATGTCCAATATAGCCCATTTTATTTTTAGTTTTTTGATTTCATCATGAATTCTACATTACGATTTTTTGGAACGGTTATGACTAAATGTATTGTTGAACACGATGAACAAATACAAGAATAATGCTGTAAGTGCTCACCTTATCAATAGGGAAGCGGCGATAGTGCAGAAAAATTTTGCTCGGCTTTTCATTCATTAAAACCATGGAAAGCAAACTTATAGGTTTTCCACTTGGATATCCAATTGTGATGTCAACTACCCATTTCAAAGACTTGACGTTCTTAAATTGGTTGCTTGCATCTGTTAACAAGTCTCTATTACTAATTCTCACTTATCCATCAAAGTATGTTTGAGTTAAACCAATTAAGATACTGCATTTATTTTACCTTTACTCTTTGCATCTACCCTTAACTTTTCTGGATGAAACGTATTGATGATGGCGTGAAAGGCTCCAACACGCGGATAAGACACATGCTCTAATATTTGAAAGTTCTTTTTTCGTGCATATCTAAAAACCATGCATGCAGTCGTTATCGACCATGTTCAATTTTCACAAAAAAATCAAAATAATAATGAAACTTCGTACGCTTGGCTGGATGCCTTAGTGCTGCTCAAAAAATTTCCTTCTGGAAAAAGTACAATCCACTTGCACTTACGTTTACTGTAGGCTGTATGGAGCTGCTTTCTAAATTGCGCTAGTCCGTAATCTCCGCTCTTGGCCACCTTGAACGTAAACGAAATGTTTTATCATCAAATGGTTGAAGAAAATCGCTGATACACATTTTCTTTATCTTCTATTAGTGCATATAACCTGATTGCAAACAATCCTTTTTGCACCATTTTTTGCTAAATACACGTTTTCTACGGTAGTCTTACTGTATATACAAATAATAGTTAAAATTTACAGGGTGGGCGTTATATCACTATCTATTGTAAATCACCGTGTCCCACAATAATGGCGAATTTGTTTAAAATAGCCCACTACCACAGTGACACGATGACGAGGTTCACATGGGCAATAAACTACTGCGGACTGTGGATGTTATACCATATAGCGTTTACAACTTTTCGTTAATAACGTAGAATTTTAAGTATTAAAAACAAATTCTCACGAGAAATTTTACTTGGCGAAAATCCAGCATTAATTAATAAAAATATGGCCCATTTAAAATTGAGAGACACCTCATTTACAGTACACTGTACACAGCAAGATTGTGAATCCTATTTTGCCCGAGGAGAGTCACTGTATCTTACTAAATGCACTCTAAAAAAAGGTGCATTGCCTTGTCGCAAATACTACACCTTTTTATGTGTTTATTAGCACCCATGAACTAAGGTTCCCTATGGATCTAAATGTGCCAGTTAGCACCAAAAAGTAAACACCTAAAGGCGACAAGTTCTTCGAAGCACCTTTTTTTAGAGTGTGCGGTCCTGCAATCACTACGTGAATGCTATATGTGCTCTGTTACCTTGTCAATGAAGCAATCGCCATGAATCCAACTGCAAATTCCAAAGTGCGTGTATTTGAAAATAGCGCTCATGACCCAAGTAAGGCGTGAGAGGACACCTCTCTTTTGATGAAAAACAGTTGCTAGCGTTGGGACATCGACGTAAGACAAGTGGTTGGCGATGACCAAACATTCGTCATCTTGACAACTGGTAATGTCTTCCCCAACCTCGAAATCTGAAGTTAGACCCAAGAGACAAGTGTCAATTGGCGAAGTCAATTGTCCAAACGAACAACTCGGTTACCTACATCTGCATCCAGAAGTCCATCCTGCTGAGAAGAACAGGAAGATTGCAGCGCTGTAGATTCTTCTCTCCAATGACAAAAAAAATTGGGGGCTGAGAAATGCTATTGGTGAAAGCAGTAGGCTCCAACCTAAATAAGCCAGTACAGAAAGCGTCTGAGTTTCCAGAGTGAATACTATCCGAAAAGCAGTGCGTGCGTAACTTAACAACTTGCAATTTCTAGACATGTCGGTAATTTTTGCGAAGCGAAAAATGCATCAAAAATTAATAGTCAAATTTAAGCACCACTACGTGCAATGTGGCGTTTGATGGTGCGTTTGATATGAACACTACATACTCACCTGAATCAACTGACTGTTCGCAGGTGGCATGTGCGTCAATTTGTAAACTGTTGACCTGATACACTGAATGTCTGTCTCGTTGTCGTGTTGAGCTCGCGTTAGTTCAAATGCTGCATTTTTGATATGTCAGTCAGGAAGCTTGCAAAAAATTCTGTAGACCTACCTCACCGAGTTATGGTTGTTTTTGGAATGGCTGTAGGTTACATGCGAAAAATTATGAAAATCATGGGCGCCCGTAAGGGAAGTGGGGGAGAGGACTAAATCCCCCCTCCCCTTGAAATCAAGTTAACTTGACATGTATGCCCAAAAAATATGGGTATACATTCCCACATGGAAAAGAAATGCATTTCGAAATACATAATATGCAATGGATTTTGAAATGTATTTCAAAATACGTGTAGA
>JAQGAF010003419.1:0-17728 GCA_034687865.1 Kryphioiulus occultus
CCCATGTATTAGAGAAGGACAAATAAAATTATTTGCACAAATACCCACAAGAGAATTCAGATTTCCTTATTAAACCACACAGGATGCATGTTGACATTTAATATCAGTACTGATAGTATAGTGATGAATACTTACTATATGTCACTACATTTCATACTGTACTAATACTGTATACTAATCCATAGTGTTAAGTAGTGATATATAATGGTATCACTAAAGTATCACTGGTTTTCAGTAGTGTCAGTAATAGCATAGTGATATGAGCTGCTGCAACGATTGACGTGGTTAGTGATTTTAAATGTTTGCGGTCAAATTCAACTTCATTTTTTTTTTAATTTATAACTCTCACTATAGAGTTGCAATTGAACTCTACATGCGCAATGATTTCATTGCAATAATAATATGTCACACTAATTCTCGCCAGTATAACTCGTACTGTTATCAGTAAGATTTGTACTAATATCACCATACTGATGTCACTATGAATTTTTTTCTGATCCATACCAATCTTTCCACTAGGAGAAGGAAAAAGTTTGGGGAGCACTGTACTTACAGTGGAATCCCTATTCGTGCAATCCCTCCAGGAATACAACAAAATTCGAAAAGTAGGTTGTTTTTATAAGTGCATACTGTAAGAAGTAATGTTTGTTGAGCACTATTAAAAGCCCTCATTACAGTGGTCGTTGTAGACAGATATCACTGTACCGCTGAAACGACGAAATAAAAACTACTCTTACTGTAAGATCGCACTTCTCAGTTCCACGCTGTAATTAAGGTCTTTTTCGGTTTTTTTTGGAACGTTCCAAAAGGTTTCCGTGTCACATTTCTGGCTCGCAGGCCCATTGTTAACCGTGAATTATTGGAGCGTCTCTCGTGCGGGAGATTACCTTAATTTGCATGGAGGGTGGCAGCTGAGCATCGATTGACTCCGTATCATCTTATTATTTCCTTAGCCATGCATGTGTAATTTGAATTATAGACTGCCGTGTCATTTATCGGTTTCGTGTTAATTTCTTGTCGACTCAGTTCGATTCAATTGTTTGCGCGGTCCCTGGGGACCAATTGGGCCGCTGCGAGGCGCTCCTGCCGCTGGAACATAATTCCGCCGTTGCACCATGCGCCATTTTGCGTCGCTCTCGTAATTAGTTACCTTAGACGATGCCTGCGCCTGCCCAATGGCAATTAATTTTAATTAAACTCGGTTATTTGCCGGCAGCCAGGCCCGCCAGCATTCGCAATTAAGCTCGCTATTAAATGGCGAATGCTAAACCGTTATGCGTGGCGAAAATTAATGCTGATGCGCATGGTTTATGCGGGATCCGTTCCCGTCCCAACAGCCAGTCTGGTGTGATTTGGACACAAAAGTGTGAAAATGGCACCGAATTCGAGCGAAAATGCAGGTCTGGTGCACATGGCTCGCACAACTAGAAGGAGCTTACGGTGCTGCCACCTGGGAACGAGATTTTGTCTTTGTCTCAGGCTGAGTTGGGAGACTTTGAAGTTTATTGTCAGTTAAAATGTGATTCTTTACAAAATTGCAAACACGAAATTTAAACATTAAACACAAAAGAGGAGGAAAAAATACTGGAAATTAATTTCCAGCACATCTTGGAAATGCGCTTCTTCTAAGCACGAATACAAGTAAGATTTAAATTTATTAAAATGGTCGACGACTAAGTTCAACTTTAGTAGTGTTGTAAATTTTGTACCGAAAAACTGCTGGCTACGCTGCCCTAATCGCGAAAATTTCAATGTTATGAATAAAGACTTAATTTTAATTTTAATGCGGTTTCATTTAATGTATCACAAGGTATGGGTTGCCATTTGAAAGTTTTAATTTGAGACCAATGGGGGTCAGGGGTTATGTCCCTGCCATTTTCGAATATTTTTCAAATGGTTCCCCTATGGTTGACAAAAATTCCCCCAAACACAATTTTTATATCTCATATCGTTTTTATTCTTTAAGTTCTTTAAGGTGGAATGTCCCTTTGGTTCAGGGACGTAGGAATGTTTTCAAGGGTCCTGAAGAATCGTTTGCTTGTTATGTTTGGATCCTTGTTTGAAGGAGGTGGGGCTGGCGTAACCACAAATTTGTTTGCCTTTTCAAAAGAAACATTGTGCGTTATAAATTCTCTGTAGGAAATTCACACATACAAATAAAATTGCCATTCTTCGGATCTTCTGAGGGGCCCAACAGTTCTTGGCTCTGAAAAGTTGCTTTTCTCCCTTCCAAAATGTCTCTCAAAGATGTTGCCAACAGGTATGAAAACGTTGTGTAATGTGATGAATATTTGCACATGTACATTAACTAAATAAAATCATAAAATCAAGCATTGAATAATGGATCAATGCTTGATAAATGTGCAAGCTTTCCAATGCATTGCAAACTGGTGTGCCAGAAACTACTGCTATGTCAGATATCATGACGTTTCCCACCTATAGAAAATCTGCTTTTGCCAAGGGATATAACTGATGCCACAGGGAAATCATCCCCTATGTGGCAATGCTGACGCGCAATTATCTAAGGCTCATATCGGCAGTATGGCCAGTGATTAACTGCATGCATAAATGGACTTTTAATTAAGTGCATAGCCGTTTACCTGATTGACCAGTAAGCGCTCTTGATCGTTCATTAAAATTTCATCGTTAATTACTGCAGCGCTTTTGCTGGAACCTGCCTCGTATCCACAAACTGATTAGATGAAATTGCTAATAAGTGGAGGGGAAAAACTGGATAAAATCAGTGGTCACCAGAGAATGTCAAGATCTTGACTGTTTGAAGCTTTCGCTAGACTGCTTTTCAGTTTATTAGTGCTGAGACACGAGGCTAAATTTGCCATCATCTATAAAGCCCAATCAAGAAACATTACAGTCAGCTAATTTACGGCTCGGTTAGCTCCCCCTTGCGGACCCCATCCAAGAGCAGATTTATTCCAATTCCCAAATTGCTCGTGACAGCCTCACATCCCAGCATTTTTGCCCTCTCCTAGTCCTGAAGGAGGAGCAGACAGCCATGTTTTCAACAATAAATTCAACCTATTATTCAAGTAAACGAATGGGCCGACCACAAATTCTGTTTTATTCTCTGTACTTTCGAAATGGCGCATATATCTTTCAGCGAGGATTGAACTGGTGCCAGACTCCTTCCTCGAATCTGGAAATTTAGGGGACATGCCAGGATCCAATTCGTGGAAAGAAATCGGTCGATTGGTGCCGCTTAATTCGGTGCCTCTTGCTGTCGCTCAAATGATTCATGGCCTGTAATGCCGATCTTGGACACTGTCTGCAGTCGTGGCCTTCGAACTTCTGATTCTGAAAGTTCTGGAGATTCGAGATGTTGGATTTTACTCGGGTTTCTGGTAATTAATCAGTTGTCACATTGGGTTGCAGTGCCACTTTTTTACAACATTTTTGGGTTAATCATACACGTTATTTTGTCTCCAATGGACCAAAATTAACCAGAGTTGTCAATGATGTAGATGTCTGGTGGGCAGAAGTTTACCTTCGTGCTATTCGAAACCATGTAGCCAACATAAAAAAATTATTGCGTCCATTTAATTGTTTCATTATTTTGTCCATCCTCTGTATTTTCATGATGGAGGGGTTAAGTTGAAAACATGAAGGCGAGCAAAGTTTACGATAAGTTCCAAAGTTACGTGTCTTAATAATGTCGCCAATGCCCCTGACAGTTTTACTGTACATCCATGTTAAACAAGTTAGAGACATGGTTGAAACGTAATTTTGAAATAATTGAACCTGTCGTCGTGGAAACAAATTGTCCATCAATTTTAAGTTTCTGCTATGTGAAAATACTCTGAAAAACTGCCTAAACGTGTTAAAAGTATCGGATATACACTCGTACTTAGTAATGCCATCCATGTCTTTGACATGGTTGATATTAAAACGTCATGATATTGAATATTTCACCGTGCCTTAGCAATTCTGTCGTTAATTTAATTGTATCATTTTGTCAACATCCTGCATTTCCCTGATGGTAAAGGTCTAGTTGAAAACATGAAGATGAACAATATAAAAACACTCGGTTGCCCAAATATTCCAAAGTTACGTGTCTTTATAATGTCATCCACGTTTCTGACATTTATACTGTACATTCATGTTAACCATGTTAGAGAAATGGATGAGACGTAATTTTAAAATAATCGAACCTGTCATCGTGGAAACACATTGGTTTCTTTTACTAGATGACAATTTTAAAGTTTCTTTTATGTGAACATATTTTGAGAAACTACCAAAACGTGCAAAAAGCATCGGCTATACACTCGTATTTGTGCACGCAGGTTATGCCCTCTTCAAATGTGCACAAATATGTTTCAACTCTGTTTGTCTAACATACAAGAATGGCACCTAATCTACAAGCTCAACCACCAGGAAATCACTTCTAATAATAGCCGTTAGGAGAAGCCCACTTTCTCATATCGCCTATGGCGGACCAGGGCATATTCCATAGTACATGCTATTCGAAGATGTTCGACTCACGATGCATAATGCTGCATTTTTGCATCCTGATGTACAAAGTTGCATTATTGCCCCAATGCCCATCTTCCGAACTTCCCAAGCCTTTCTTGCGCGAACAAGATGGCCGTCCAAGTTGCACGCAATTTGTTGCCTCGCTCGAGGCTCGTGGAAAGACCAGCTGCCCATTGTTTTTGCAGCGTGCACTTCCTGTGGCAATTTTTCACTCGCTTCGCAGATCCATCAAGCTTATTCTCATTTTCTAAATCAAATTCCTGGCAGCCCTGGAAGGCCGTGGGTTTTGCAATCATCAATTTTACTTTCGCTGCAACGTAAAGCGAACTTAAAGCACTCCTCGCAGGGCGTCATTGGCAACTTAAATCAAGACGGGTGTGATGGGCACATTGTCTTCGTGGCGTGTTGCTAACGTGCCCATCGATCTCCACTTCGCAATGCGTTTTTCTTTACATTTGGTGGAGTTTTGAAGAAGGGCCCCGGGTAATGGGACGTTTATGGCCTGCTGAAAAACATATATTAAGGGGCATAACGCGCCTTTCGATGTGTTCTCGTGTCCATCGTTGAGGAAAACAGCTGCTTCCAAATGTCCACCTAATAAGTCCATTCACATGCTGATTGACCGCTGACCGTTCTGGCTGAAAAATGGATACACCAAACGGAGACTGGGGGGGAGACGTGGAATGGACCATTGCTTGCACTCGCCCATAGACCCATTCCCTGCTGCTTGGCGGTTTATGCATTTTGGAACGAGGTTTCTGCACGATTTCCACTGTCTTGGGTTGGTATGTCTGGTCTTTAGAACTGAGGTCACTCCTGATGGCTTTCTGCAAAACAGTGATTTCGATCATCACCAGAGGTGGCGGTGTGTGGTAACAACCTGCTGTGTGGACAATGTGCCATTGTGTCGTGTTTTCAAAGGAAAATAACGCTGTCTGCCAACTTCTTTCTACTTTTTTTGGACATGTGTGCACTGAAATAATATGGTGATTAAGGGGGTGAGCAGGGATGTATTAGAGAGTTCAAGATACACGTTAATTAAATGTGGACGCAAACGTTAACTTTTTACACTACTGGTAAAAATAAATGAACTCATTTTCAAGCGGGAATAAGGGCTTAGAACCTATGATATTAATGCCTTTATTGAGAAATTATAATGTTTGGGACTTTGGACATTAGAAAATGCCAGATATTTAAGATCGGATGACGTCGTCCACGCCGGTTCTCTCAAAGTGGGTGAAGTTTGACGTGAAACTTGGTAATTTCGCCATCAGCTTCTCCCAACTTGTCTGTTCACACTATGATTTTAATTACACTGTACATCACTGGTCGGAGTTATTTCAAATTTGCTGGATTTTCTTTGAAACGCATTTCCAAAATTAGTTCAAAACGAAGTTTTAAAATTATAAAATGATCTATATATACATGTATATGTAACTGTCCACACATTACACATTTATTTTAAAAAACGTTAATATGATGTTATGTCCGTTTTTCACGCTCGAAAATATGTCCATTTATTTTGATCAGGAGCGTAACAAATTGGAGTTCGCATCCACGTTAAACGTGTATCTGGAACTCTAATAAAAAAGGATGAAAACAATGATTGGATGCTGAAAAATAAAATTTGAGGTTGTGCTTATGTTAGAATTTTGGTAACTGGCCACTGGTCATTAACTCTTAGTGTATTTTAACTTGGTATTCAATTTATAAAGTGTAAACTGCACTTGAACTACATCCAGTACACAATGCGCATCATGCCAGACATCATGATGCAGTATGCCATGGATATGTATGTACTAGAGCTATCTGGAATTACACCCAGAACACTTATACTTTGCACATGTGTAAGTCTGAGCCATTGTTCATGGTTAATTTGATATTAGATATTTAGTTGTACACGGTGTCTTTAGATAGTTGCAGTGGTTGCTTGCTTTTTTTGCGGCCGTATTATTAAAGATATGGCGATCTAGTTTAACGGTATCAAACAAGCATGTCGCCAACTGTTGCTTGGAATTTTTCGGTGCGAAATATTCTCGCCTTTCGCCACTAGAGGACACTGAATTGAAAAATGCGATTTTACGACTCAGCGCCCTCTAGCGGTGGAAGGAGGAAATATTTCACTGCTGGAAAATTCCAGACAAAAATTTGAGAGATGCATATTTTGATATCATAAAACTCGATCACAATATCTTTTACAATACTGACGCAAAAATCACGAAACCGCTGCATTGACAAGTTCATGCTGCTTTCAGATTCAATGCAGGATTACTAAACATTTAAAGAGGAAATTTGGAGAGAGTTTTTTGTATTTGTACATCAAGTGAGCAAGTTGTCCTGCCCTCTCGGTGATGTTACATGCCGGTGAATTGCTTTTTCTCAATGATACAAACATTTTCCAGCCATGTCAAGCCATGTTGTTTGTGAGAAGTTTTCTTGTTTCCATGGCGTCATACCGATGGCACGATAGGCATTTCAAAAGTACTTCATGGCATGTTTTGAAATTTAAAGGTTTCAACATGTTTAAACTGTTGGATTATTTATTGCTCCCCATAAATTGGGCAGCTAACCCTAAAACAATACACGCATGCACTCGATTCAGAAGTGATCAATGTGGGTATTATTCAGCACGCAAAGCTAATTAATCGGCAAGTGCAGTTCATAGCAGCCCTGTATATTATTAATTACTTTCGGCTTTAGTTAAGTGAGACGATATGAGATTTTTGAACGTTGCATGGGCGCATTGCATGTTTACTGCGTGATAATTAAACTGTTTTTGGAGCGATAGGCCTTAAAATGTCAATCGTCCTTAATTTGTTTGTAACATGAAATGCTTTATCACGTAGCGAAATGAAAATGCCCAATCAATAAGCCATTATTGTACTGTATGGCTTGAAATACTAGTGGATATGCCATTTAATGGGCTAATCTGCTGTCGACATGTAGCATCGACATGCCCCTCTTCTTTTAATTTAGATGTGAAGTGAGATTAGTAAGCATTGAACATGCTAACTTTAACCAAGCCAGTAAAACATTTGCAATTCGATAAATTACCGAAGCTTCTTGTAGATACGAGGGCTGGAATTTTAGTACTGGCAACACATCTGTAAAATCGCTGTGATATACGACACGGTGATGTTGCTTATGCCAAATGTTAGGTGGTGACTGGTCTTTCACCATGCCTTATGGTGAATAGTCAACTTAACATTTGTAATTACAGTAGAAACTCCGATGTTGACTACCTTCCTATGTTGACCCCATTTAAACTAATTTTAACTAACTTAGTTAAAACTAACCATTTTAACTAACTAATTGATTCTCTGAAAGTTGACCAACATGGTCTCAACATGTAAAGTCATGGATGATTAAATTTACTGACTGCTTGCAGAACTTACACTGTGCACCCCTGAACAGTAACTGTCTATAGAGGTAGAAGAGTTCATTTTGAACCCCTTCAGTACAAATTCTTTTTAATTGGAAACTCAAAAATTAAACATTGCAGAATTTGATTCGAGATCTGTACTGTTTAGTACCACAACAGGTAGGATACTTGTCTGGATATGCTTTCTAATCTTACAAGCGTAATGCTGGATAAATTTGCAGCCCATACAGTAGAATGTAAGTACTTGCAATACATACTGTGCTCGGAATTAAGATCCTGTGTGGGTATAAGGCTCGTTCCATATGTTGACCACCTGCTTATGTTGACCAGTTTTCGGTGGTCAACTTACAGAGGTTCTACTGTAGTGGCATCAGAATATTGCATCTCACAACGATTCTACATGCAGATGTGTTGCCACTATTAACATTCCAACCCTCATATTTTTTGGATGACAAACGTTGTTTATTTACCTAAATCGAAATATTGGACATAACGTTGTCTTTGCTTTGTGGGTGAATCCATGGAGGATAGGAAAGGACTTAGTTTGGAATATGACGAACTAATGGTTCCAATTAATTCATTTCCCTCTCGCTTGATCCAAGCAACACTCAGCGTTAATTAATGGAAAATGTCGTTTTGGCGGTGTTGTCGACCCTCAACAGATGGCCCTAACTGCAAGCCATCTCCCCATATTTACATGCAACCCTTTCCAATTAACCTCACTATCTGTCGCAGTAATGGCGCTTTGTTTCTGTTTGCCCAATTTGCTGAATTTGATTTAATTGCACGTTGTTTTGGGTTGCCCCGATTGCCCTTCAGGCTG
Source organism: Kryphioiulus occultus (assembly GCA_034687865.1). Classification (NCBI taxonomy): domain Eukaryota; kingdom Metazoa; phylum Arthropoda; class Diplopoda; order Julida; family Julidae; genus Kryphioiulus; species Kryphioiulus occultus. The sequence continues at coordinate 8,694 of JAQGAF010003419.1, forward strand.
TAGCTTTCTGTGCCTTTCATTTTGCTCTAAGTTTTCCATGAAAAGGCCTTCTGAATTACTTCGTTGAACGATCTTGTGGCGTTGCAGGAAAAGGGATCTGACAGTCCTACAGTCCGCATTCTTGAGCAGACATCAGTCGTGAGATACACCATTATGGGGAACTTATCTGCTTGGTGTGTCTAGGCACCAAAGGGATTCCTAAATAAAAGATTAATAGACGTGAATGGCAGCATATGTTTCAAATTGTGAATTGCTGTAGCCAATACCATTGTTCTAACGGATGTTCGACATTGTTCGCGCCAGCACAATGCAGCTTGGATTGATTTGGGAAATCGGAAAATTGCCACACTGGTGCGCTTTGTTGGATGCATTAATTGCGGAATGATTTACTGGATAATCCGCTGGAAATCTGCGGTGGAATCTAAATTTCTCGCCTACTGCACCAACGGCTAATTATTGGCAGGCCTTGCTGTTTGAGGTGCTTGTTAATTTTGGCTGATGTGGTCTGAACGACAGTTTTGACATTAGCTAAAGTGCAAGTTGGCACATTTTTCAATCATGACTTGTCAGGCACCTTGTACGTTGTTGGATGATCTCGAAATTGGAACACAGTATCCGTATTATGATACCTTTATAACCATTGTTAGATTTCATGGATTATTGATATTCAGTCCTCATGTCTGCATCATTATTATGCTATCTTTTACGGGTTGTTAATACCCATTGTTGACGGTTATGAATTATTTATGTTCATTGCTGTATTTTATGAATTATTGATATTTCTACAACCTCGTGTTTTATTTAGTCGCCGAGAGGTATGCATCTTCAAACATTAGATGATAGTTTCGCATCTGTGTGGATATGCTATACTACATGTATATTTAAAATAAAGTATGAACCAGGATCATGTTTTGATATTCGTACTACGTTATACTAGTGGAATTCAATGTCTTTTATGACTTTGGCAATTACACTTTCTATTCTCACCAGAGACAATCATTCGTAAAGTATGTCTTTAAAAAGTATGGCAAGCTGTTTGTGTTTATTTAATGAATTTTTAGAACGTAAACAGGTCTGTGCATCACTGTATTGATGGTTTTCCAATTACCTACAAAATGGTTAGAAATATTTAGCCTGGCGATTCCTTAAAAAAGTACTGTATATGCAATAAGCCTCAGATTAAATTCATAAGAATGTCAGTCGTCAGGCTCACTTTTCGTTTCTCTTTACCATATGTCTAGGGTTGAATGAGATGCCCTTTGCATCCCCCTTTTCCAACCGCATACATATGAAACAGATCTTTGGCAAAAAGTGTCAAGTCGATATCGGAATACACGTATCGGTGTTTTTGCTTGTTTAAGTCATCCTCATCAAACAGTGATCCATCATGGATGACACGATACACCAATCATTGGACAAAGTGGCATTTGCGTTTTCTCAAATATCTAATATTTGCACAACCTACAAATTGGTGGGCGTGCTGATTGATGCATTTTTCTATACTTCAGGGACCCTTATCCAAGACGTGCCTGGCGTTTTCCTCTTAGTGTCATAAACCCTTCCCTTTTTTGGTGATAATTTAGGAAATGTTGCGATGGATGTTACGGCAGATGACTCGGCTGGTAATGACATCGACACCATCAGACTACTCCCACAACGCACTGCGCATGGGCAGCACGTGCATTTCATATCCGTTTCTCTCCGCACATCAACATGGTCGATGGGTGGATGCAGTATCTTTAGGCCATATATTTTTGATGGTTTGTCTGATGGATTAAGGTTGTGGTCCTGATGTGGTGGGCATGATGGTTATTTGAAGTCACATCCTCTCAATTGATGAATGCGTTTCCGGATATTGATACCTTTTTTCCGAATACTACCGTCGTGATTAAATATGACGAAAAGTCGAGATTCTCCTCTATTTCCAAGGCAGTTGGCCGCTTGAATTCCTGATCGACGGCTGTTGCTGTCAACGAGAATCCCCAGAGTCTGGAATCTCGTATTTGTCACACTGTCTCACATTGGGAAGATCCGAGGAACATCATTCTGTTTTCAAATAATGTACCTAAATGATACAAAAAACGTTAACCAAACAAACTGTGCTAGTGTTACTGTCAACTATCAGATACAATTTTGATCATATTAATGAGAGAGAAAATCAATTGTAGTCAATCTTCATTGTCCGTGAACGTTATCAGAGATCCGTTTTGGAAATGAAATTAGTGTAAACTGAAAAACTGGTGATAAACTGGCATTAAAGTGATATACATGTACAATTAAAATCTATAAACGTTGTTTTTCACAAGCGAAGATTTGTTGTTTTGACAGAAGGTGCTTTGAAGCACATTATTTCATTAAGTGCTAAAAAAACACCTAAAATGGTGTAGTATTTGGAGGGCAAGGAGGATCCCTTCAAAGTACAAATATATCTCGATATTCTCTCTAACTGTTGCGGGACCTCGCAGCTCGAACTGAATAAGAAAAAGTGCTTGGCCATGAGGTTTTCACGAAAAAGGGCAAGTATGACTAAGAATACAACCGGGAAAGTGTTCCTCTAAATTCTGTTTCATCCGAAAAATATTTGGGCATAACTATCACGAACGATATGTTATGGAATAACCATATCAAGAAAATAACTGGCTTAGCCAATCAACGTCTTAGATTTGTACAAGGATTAGCAAACAATGTCCTAAAATCTAAAGTAGATTGGCTACAAATCATTGACCCGACCCCTCCTCGAGTATTGTTGCCCGGTCACTGGAAGGTACCAAAGCAGGTGACTAGGAAAACCTGGAAATGTAAGGGAAATTGATTTTGTCTGGAAATTATTTGACCCAGTTTTGAATTATTCATTTGTTCAGGTTTGTATCACGAGTTTTATTTGCTATGGGTACATTGAAATGTTGAAAGGAACATACATTCTGTATGCAAATAGATGGATGAAGCCATGGATTTGAAAAGAGGTAGGCAAAACACACGACTTTACCCTTTTTGATTTGAAATTGGTATTAGATCCATAAAAAATCCTTGATTAAAAATAAAATTACCTTGACATTTTGCAAAAATTGTCTGGAAAACCTGGAAATGTCAGGTAAACTGGATTCAAGCTTCGGCTAGTCATCCTGCAAAGGGATGCTACCGTAGTATGCAATCATTTTTTTCACAGCTGCTTTGATTAGCTGCCAAGAGTTGTTAGCTGATTGCAATGATTGCTAAAGTCACAGGTAAAACCCTGTACGAAAGAATTGGATCCCATTGGTCAACAACTTCTCAAATTGGTTGGACATCTGATTGCAGTGGTAACCAACCTACTGTCATGCAGTTGCCAAACTATCCTGCAAGCTATATTGAAACGAATATCATCAGCAAAATTTTTCAACCTTAAACCCAGTGAGACCAGTGGACCAAGTCACCCTGAATCTCTCTCAATCTTGCATCAGAGCGGTAAAACCGTCTTCCGTCTAAGCCTCGCTTGACAGGCGACAGACAGTGGTGCCACAGCCTCGCACTCAGATTAACGCTGCAAATGGATGGGCACTTCACTCGTTCCAGACTTCCGGACCACTGACAGTGCAAACAGGCTTTCAAATCCAAATGAAAGAGAATTATTTCTTCGTTTTCCCTCGGGAATAACAAATGACCTCATTCTCTTATCAAATGGAAACTAATCTTTACTCTTTGCCTCTGCATTAAATGAATATTCCGCTGGATTCGGCTCGTAAATCGTCCAACGTTTTCTTGGAGACTGAGGGAACCCTATCGGAGAATTGATTTTTTGGAACTTTTCTAGAAAATAACTTCATCAATATGACTCATTTTCAATTGCGTTCCAATGGACTGTGCAAGTGCCATGGCTCCTTGGTGAGACTGTCAAAGGTCATGAGTTTTCTCTGCAGGACGGTTTTTTCAGACATGAAAACTACTTTCTCATGAAAGCATGCTTCGAATGGCAGAATGACGTTTTAAAAGATGGTTACTGTGTTTTTTTCCAAGTCCATAATGTGTACCCGATGCCTGTCTTTGTTCTATGCCCCGGAAGTTGCTTGCATAAACTGGTAAGGTTGCATCAACCATTGCCTTTACAGTCCATACCTACAATTGTTCAAATATACTGTATCATTTTAGCAGTCCATGGACTTCTTAAACGTCTTCGATAGTTGAAGAGAATCACTTTATTGAACGAATGCGGTGTCATCCATGTTGGACTAAGACCCATTTTCTCAATCCTTTTGGAAATATAACATTCTACTACAATGGGAAAGGTGTTTTGACATGGCATATTCTCAAATAATACCACTTTGTCATGTTTGGACATGGAAAACAACAGCTTTGACTTATTTGGACCTCAAAAAAACACCTCTTTGACTTGTTTGGATATTACAAAAACACCTCTTTGACATATGTGGACATACATGTACATGCACATGTATCCCTGCAATGTATAAAACATTGTAAATGTTAGCAGTACAGCGGGTTTAAGCAGCTCAGTAAGATTAGCGTCATTGTGGAGTATCCTTGAATAATAACCTTGAAAAATAATACCTTTGACTTATTTGGTCATACAAAACTATCGCTTTGACTTATTTGGCGTTACAAAAACTCCTCTTTGAGTGGTTTGTCCAATACAAAAACACCTCTTTGACTTGTTTGGGCATACATGCACATATTTCCCTGTAATGGATAAACATTGTAACATTTTAGCTGTTCAGCGATGGAACAGAAAGGTCAATTTAACTGGTATCTTGTCGTTTTAAACTTGCTTGACATAAATCAATTATGGGGTTTGTCATGTTGATGTCAGGATAACAGTTGGAGGCGCCTAGTATTATTTGATGCGATTAAACTTTCCGCAAATGAAATTAATACCATGGGTTTTCAGGTAATCAGATTGCCTCAACTTTCATTATTGATAGTGGAAGACGCTGTATGCTTAACGTCGTAGCAAAAATGATTGTTTTCAAAGCAAACTTACCGTCAGGTTCATTACCCTGACTCTATCGAATTTGATCAGCTCCTAGAAATTGTGACCCCTAATTTCAGGCATTAACCATTGCGTGGACGACTTTTTTTGCAGAAATTTAAAATGCAAAACAGTTGAAAAAATGAACGACTCTTATCCGTACGAAATGAAATTTCTCATTGCAACTCATTTTTTCACGATTGCAAATTGAGCACCACTTTTTCGCGCCATAAATCAATTATGGGATAACATTGTGAAAATGCGAAAAAGCTATTCATTAAAAAAGGCGAAGTGACCAGCAACAGCAAATTGCACTCAATATGGAACTTTGGTGCATGGCGAAATGGCACCGCATCTATCATTCCCTAACAGGCCTCTTTAATATTGACTGTCCCATGATTGATACGCTCGTTCATGGAGTGTAAAGAAGGCAAAATGCGAAAAAAATGGCATATTCGCCGAATTACGCATGCACAATATGGGAATCGGGTTTGAAATGAGGGATAATATTGTGTCTTTGCCTTTTTTTCAGAGCAACCTTTCTTGTACTTTTGATGCCTCTGGCTATAGCGAGCTGATGCACTACTAGCGCAACTTCTAATATGTTTCCATCTAATAAGTTTTTCTTGAGAGACCGTAAAATAGCTTTGGGCCTGTCATCTCACAATTCTGCCTACCCTGTACATAACGCCGAAATGGATGACATCATGATAACCCCATTTCGTGCGATAGGAACCACTCCACATCAACGTTATATCGTGAGGCCCCTGGCCATTGTGTTTTGTTGCGAAAATAGCGTCTTGCTTCTATAAGTAGTTCTGTAATTGAATAATCTTATTCCTACGGGTGGTAAATTTCAGTTGAAGCCATAGCCTTTACATCTCCTAAATCTGAATGCCTGGTGTAAACGAAATGGATTGATTCAAAACCATCCACACTATTTGGAAGGGGACGGCCATCTTGAATCCAAGATGGCCGTCCCGCCAGCGCATTAAACCTTTACATAGATACTGCTGTTGCACTAATATGCTTTTCCTTTACGATTTGTCATTAGAAAAGCTCTTAGAAGAAGAAAAAGCTATTTGAATATGACCAGTTACAAGGAACACATTTTGGAAAAGAGGAGAAAAACTCCTAGTTTTAATTTCATGTACATGTACTTGGTTCTCAAAGAGTGTTTGGTTCTTTTGAAATTGCGCTTACACTGATTGTTGATCACCAGAAAACATACAATATTGAGCTTTTCCCTACATAAAATATAAAACTATTTCTTCACGTTTTTTCTAAAACATGTACTGTGTGTGTGCCTCGTAAATCTAAAGGTGCGTTTGCATTGTATCACAAAACATTGTTATATAACTACATGTAATTAATTTTTAACTCTGCTTTACGACACACTCTCGATTACATCTACATGTTCGTGTGTCACCAATAGCACAAGATGTTAAATAAAATTTTTTTTCTCATTTCCAAACAAGTTTGGTAACTTTGCAATATACATGTACTGTACATGTAACATGTTTTGTTGCATGTACTTGTATGCATGTATACCGGTAGTGTAAACTCACCATAAGTTTTTCTTTAAATTAGTTTTGATAATGAGGGAAGTAATTTTTGATCACCGTGTTTTATGAAACATTTATTCTCAATCTCTTGACATGGAACCGAATCCTTGAATGTCAGACTTCCGACGCCCTCTGGTGGATTCTGAAAAAAAAGCTTGTTTGACCCAACAAAATGATCTTAATTATGCAAATGAGCTCAGGGATTGTAATTAGATCAGTGACTTTGGTGCTATTCTTAACGTTGCCACCAATGGAGCTGTCATTTGGGTGACCTTCAAGTGACCCCGTGTGTCAAATTGTTGTAATAGATTTTCGCTAAATTGTGTGCATTTCGTCAATACCATCCAGGAATTAGGCTCAGCCTTTAATGCTTTGCATGCACTATTGCATCACACTATCCACTTTGTAATCAGCGATTCGTTTCCAAGTCTGGACTTCGCGCTCATCAAAGCGAATCTAGCCGCTTAATTCATTTGGCATTCAAATACGGAAATCCTATTTAAGCAAACTCCAAATTGCTTCCTTCACCCACGTGATCCTGTTGTTTTCCATGCTTATCCTGAGTTGACGCTCGCAAGACAGGAAGTGGATCAGTGCACGGACACTCGCTGCGCTTTCACCTTAATTAACTATGATCAAATTGTTTCCTGGTGACCTCCCAATGTCACACTTGATGGACAAAGGTACCCCAGTATCAACATTTACATGCTTAATAGTAAGTTGGATCATCACGTACTGTTAAATTCATTTTTGTAAAAAATGGTTTCACCAAACGTACATGTAGCATTATTGATTTACTCTATTTACATGTAGATTTGTTGAATTTTAGTTTGTTAGCTTAATTTATTTTTAAAACTTGTAAACAACGAAATACAGTAGTTACTCTGCAATCCGTTAAGTCTTGACCTGCGAAAGTGTCCTGATATGCAAAAAATGATGGCCCACTGTTGTAACCTAAATTGCGAATTTTTAAACTTAAAACCTGTCCGTCGATAACTTGTTGCAACAACGTGATAACTCAAAATTCATGACTTTTCAGTTATTGGTATAGTGGGAAGGGGATGAAGTCTATTTTTGAGTGGCTTTTCTTGTGTCGTACGATTCATCGAGACTTGTTATGACGAGGCAACGACATTGTTGCAATAAATGAGCGATGTGTTGGCAACTACATGTAAATCAATTTCTGCTCTTTTAGAAACCATTTTAGAAACCTTCTCCTCCTGTATTGAACCGTTTCCATACACATGTATCGCGCGTCCCAATCTTAAGAAAATAACCCAAAGTTGGGTAATTGCTTTTGTATGGATAACAAATACATCTTGGAATACAAGTCAAAATATATTGTAAATGTGCTGATTAAGGAGGTAATCAGTCAATGGCCACTAATGCTTTTAAGGGTGTAGCATAAGAGACCCCATTTCTCCTGTATCATCCTAATCCCATGTCACGTCATCGTCTATTCCCCCAATTTTAACGAAATCTAAATTGGTTTCAATATTTTGTTGTTGCTATCAAATTATATTTCCACTACATTTATTTATTTACATATATTCGTAAATAATTGATTTGTTCGCCAGAAATCGTTCAGTTTTGAGGTTATAACATTGATTTATAATCAAAACTTGATCAAATTGAAAAGTGAAAACCTTTGAATGACCCCTTATCAATTTTATTCATTTGTTTGAATATCATATGCATGAGATGGAGGATTACATGTATACCATTAATGGTGTTTTACGTAAGAGTAACAGGCCAATAATTTTTCATTCTCATTGGGTGAATATACATTTTCATAGTCATGTATTTGGAATTTCTGGTATTCGGGTTAATTTGTTATCATTGTGGGAATAGGGATGACGTCACATGACATCAGGATTACGTAGGAGTGACTGAGGTGTTTTACATTTACGTGGTAGATTTATTAATTTGAGCTGGCGTCTCGCAACAGCTCACAGGCTTTGCGGGATAACTTGAATAATTAACCAATACAACCTAACATAGCCTGACCTATGCCTATTGGTTATATTTTAATTTAGATTAGGTCAGGCAAGGTTAGGAAAAACAGTTCAATTTGCATGCTGCCCAGCCAAGCTTACTTGCTGTTAAGGAAAGCCCACTGTAGGGATGTGCTCATATCCTACTAACATCTTATTTAACATCTTCTTCGTATTTTAAATAATATTTTATCTGTATTAGGTAAAATGACTACGATAAACGTGTCTGATTAGCGGATTTTGGGAAGTGTAGGAATAGCCGTAAATGTACCGAAAACTAAACAAACGGTACATACAGAAGATGTTTATTCTTGACATCAAATGCGACCTTCGGAATGTTGACCTTCCCATGTTGCTTTCGCGACCTTACATTCGCCATTTCCTTCGATACCCAAGTAAAAATATCAATTGGTTTAATGAAAGCAATTGGTATTGATTGTTCATTTAATATCAATTGTTATTTATCATTATTATTGCTCAGTTGTTATTAATTGGTGTCAATTGTTACCATTACCT
>JAQGAF010003420.1:0-17727 GCA_034687865.1 Kryphioiulus occultus
TGATATCATAATATATAACGAAAAATATATTCCTAATATTAATTGTCTTCGTTATATATTATTACCAAAATATTTTCCATATATTACAAATATAATTCCTTCTTTAAAAATATATGTAATATATTACGAATATATCTGTATATATTTATAATAAATATAAATTTCCAGATTTGTTTTGCACAAATATTTTGGTAATAATATGACGTAGACATATATATTCCTAATATTAATTGTCTTCGTACCTATTCATAAAATTCATAACCTGGTATTAATAATATTTTAAGAATATATTCTCAATATGACATCATAATATACATGTATAACGAAAAATATATTCCTAATATTAATTGTCTTCGTTATATATTATTACCAAAATATTTGTCATTATTACAAATATAATTCCTTTAAAAATATATGTGTAATATATTACGAATATATATATATCTGTATATATTTATAATATATCATTCACATATAATTTTTCCATATGGGAAACTATTGTGTTTAATTTTTTTTTCGGAAAAATCCATTATTCCCATTAATGTACTTAGTTGTCTAAAATATCACTTAAAACAGCCATGTCATTGAATCACGGTGTGCGACAATTTAGCCCAACAACCAGATAAATGTCAAGATTGACAATTTCACTAAAAACATTGATCCAGGCAACAATCTGATACCGATCGACAGAGGTCAAACAATGACTAGGACGCAGATTAAGTTAATCTATTTTTGCAAATGCAATGGTGAAGTCGACACCATTATTACCATATTGGGTTCCCACTCAAATACTCAAATTTATTCCTCAAACATTCCCTGACAAATTTTCAGTAATTTCCCTGACATTTTACACGAAATTTCACGCAATATTATACCACAAAAAAGTACACGTATTAATTTTCAAGCCCTGATTTTCGGAGATTTAGCCCACAATTGTCGGAGATTTAGATCACGAGTAATAAACTTTAATAATTAGTTGCGAAATTAATAGTGAAGTAAATATAACGGGGCAATTTTTGTGAAAAATACTCATATTTCAACAATACAGTAGTGTATTTCTGCGGACTTTTGAAATATTATGAATTATTAATACTACAAGATTTTTTTAAAAAAAAACAGGTTTTAAATGATAGGTTTTAGTCTATATGTTGCCACGCTAAAATTTGTTTAGCGATAGTAATAATTTAGGATCACGAAAGGCAACTGTTTTGAAACAAAATATTGAGAAATAATAATTAAAGCAATGCAGCGGCAACTTTTGTTTTAAAAAAATCTATTCATAAATTTGCTAAAAATTAAGGCGCAAATTTTAGCAAAAAAAAGTTCTGAAATGATTAATGTTAATTTGAAAAAAATGTTTTTAAACTATAATAAAATATGACATTCCCTGACTTTCCTGAAAGTGGAAACTCTGCCATAGCTAATTAATTAAGGCTTATAAAAATTGATTATAAGTGACATGCTGTCAAGCAGTACGGAGTTCGAATTATAGAGGAAAAATATCGGGAAAAAATAGAGGAGGAATACAGGAATTTTCACTTTAAAAAATAGTAAATTATTGCAATTTAATAATGAACAGAATGCCATAGGCAATTTTTTTAAAACAAAACACCAGAAATGATAGATGATGGATTTCACAAAATGATGGATTTTAGATTTCTTTTCTAAAAAATTGCATGTGAAGTTTTTTTTTAAAAAAAAACTATCCATAATGCATTTTTAAGATATTTTTATAAATATTAATAATGAACAGAATGCATTAGGCAATTTGTTTAAAACAAAACATCAGAAAAGATAGATGATGGATTTCAGATTTCTTTTCTAAAAAATTGCATGTGAAGTTTTTTTTAAAAAAACTATCCAAAATGCATGTTTAAGATATTTTTTATAAATATTAATAATGAACAGAATGCCATAGGCATTTTTTTAAAACAAAACACCAAAAATGATAGATTTAACATTAATTTAGGCGCAAATTTTTACAAAAAAACCAATCTTAGATGATGAATGTCAGCCAGGATCTGCTATATATTTCCTTGCCGCCACCTTCAGCGCCACCTATGGTGCACTTTGACAAAAGTGAGGAGCGAAGCAATGGCGCTTCATGCAAAGGACATTAGGGGGCGCCACCTACCACCATAATTTATTGGTCTTGCTGTCCACACATCTTACACATGTTGACATTTCCATATTTCCAGATGAACAACAATTCCAGATGGCAGGTGCCCTTCCACCAAAACCACCGTTGACCGCAGCGCCACCACAATACCAACCACAGTACCAACCGCAACAGCCGCAGCAACAGCCGCAGTACCAACCGCAACAGCCGCAGTACCAATCGCAACAGCCGCAGTACCAACCGCAACAGATGCCGTACCAGCCGATGCCGCAGCAGTATGCGCAACCACAAATGGGCTACATGCCGCATCAGCCCAGTCAGCAAGGGTACCCGGACAACCTGTCCTCCCCGGGCACGGCTCCACCGCCTTATTCTGCGGCTGCGGCTGCGGCACAACCGGGCTACCAGGGCTACCCGCAACCATTACAGGGCCAACAGCAGATGCCGTATCCGTACGCAACGTATAACCCGTACGGGTCGTATCCACAACCGCAACCTGGGTCCTACCAGCAACAACCGCAGCCACCAGGGGCCTTCCAACAGCCACCATCAGCGGGCTTCCAACAGCAGCAGATGGGTGGTGGCTACATGCCGGCACCACCACCGGGACAGCAGTACACCATCACTTCGACCACGGTGACAGCCACGCCAAAGCCACCGCCGCCGCAGCCGGCCAAGACCACGGAAGTGGTGGTCGTCCACCACCACGACTGCCCGCCATCGCCGGCATCAACACCGTCACCACCGCCGCAGCAACAGCAGAAGAAAAAGCCAAACCACGTAAGTTTTGACCAAAACTTACGCATCTTGTTACTCACAATTTTTTAGACATGTTGTCTGTCGCAGACCGGGGCCAAGGTTGCCGGTGCAGCGGTTGCCGGACTGGCAGTCGGCATGGTCGTCGAGGGTGCGGTGATCCGAGGACGTCGAAGACGTGCTTTCTGGTAAACCCATCAAAGTCCAGGAGCTGATGTTATCGGTCAGATGCTAGCCCATGTCCACCGCAGAGGTCCATCGGTACGTTGCTTTTAACGGCAGTGAGTTTCGGTCTTTTTCCAGAATCCGATGAATCTTCTGGAAGATCCGACACTCACTGATTTTGCTGATTTCGGTGATTAAACAAGTCCAATCTGTCTGAAAAAGCAAAATTGGTTTCAATTATTCGTCAGAACTCGAATGGGAAGCTGGATTTCACTTACCGGGTTCAGCTCCGAAGAGCCGAACACCAAGCAGGATGTGTGCCGCTCCCAATTATGACCGATGGTCCAATGGAGATGCTCGAATGAGAACATTTGTGGAATTTAACTGACCACCAGCTTCGTCTGGATGGTTACCAACACCATTGCTAACCTGAACTTCCAGCAGCTTTAGATCATGCTCCTAAAATATCACTAAATTGCAAATTAGTTACCATTCATCCCATATGGAAAAATTGTATGTGAGAAACATGTCATAAATATACTGATATGTATTCTTAATATATAAAATAGACATTCATCATAATATATTAAGAATATATTGTCCATAATATTTCACGATTATATTTTCCATAACATATCATAATATACAGTATTATGAAAAATATTTTCTTAATGTAACATGAATACATTTTTCTTCGGCAAATATTATTACCCAAATACTTGTCATATATTACAAATATAATTCCTTTTTTAAAATACATGTTTAATATATTATTACCAAAATAATTGTGCAAAAGAAATTTGGAAATTATATTTAATGTATGCACTGTATTGGTATATTTGGGAAAAATGTGTGTATATGTGCCATATATGGACATATATTTTATATATGAAACAATTTATTATACATCATATTTTCTTGACATATTTCATATATTTTTAATGTATGAATTCTATATCATAATTATATTATCCATATATGAAATCAGTCCATTTTGGTATATTTTCAATATATGGATAATATATCCAAAAAAAAAATTTTTAAGATATCTTTTTTCCATATGGGATTATAGTAATTCTTTCCAGGTTTTGAAATTAATGAGTACAATAATGTGTTTCAATTTTACCAGAAAAATAATTTAAAATACTACCCCCCTAGGGAGTAGGGGGTGGACTCCAGATAATCAATTGAAAATTCAAGTTTAATTTGGAAAAAAAACTGATTGAAAAACTTGGTAAAAGTTACTATAAACTGAAAAACATGATATTTTGGTGTTTTTCTAATCAGATCTGATGAAATTCTTGCAAAACGTCAAATTCAATTACAACTGACCACTTTAATGGTCAAAATGTCAACATTTCCCTGATTTTCCTTGACCACATTTCATTTTCCTGACTTTCCCTGACGGTATAGGAAATATATTAAAAAAGGGAAAACAGGAATTTTCACAGAAAACTGACATTTTCAACTTCCCTGACTTTCCCAGATTTTAAAACAAATTTCCCTTTCCACCCAGGCCACTTGATTTTTGGGAGCTACTTAAAAATTGTCTTACATCGGCCTAAATCCAAGGAAAGATCCAAAATCAAAAGAAAGTTCCAAAATCCAAGAAAAGATCCAAAATCCAAGAAAAGGTCCAAAATCCAAGAAAAGGTCCAAAATCCTAGGAAAGGTCAAAAATCTAAAGAAAGGCCCAAAATCAAAAGAAAGCTCCAAAATCAAAAGAAAGGTCCAAAATCCAAGGAAAGCTCCAAAATCAAAAGGTCCAAAATCCAAGGAATGGTCCAAAATCCAAGGAATGGTCCAAAATCCAAGGAAAGATCCAAAATCCAAGGAAAGATCCAAAATCCAAGGAATGGTCCAAAATCAAAAGAAAGGTCCAAAATCCAAGGAATGGTCCAAAATCAAAAGAAAGGTCCAAAATCCAAGGAACGGTCCAAAATCAAAAGAAAGGTCCAAAATCCAAGGAACGGTCCAAAATCAAAAGAAAGGTCCAAAATCCAAGGAATGGTCCAAAAGCAAAAGAAAGGTCCAAAATCCAAGAAATGGTCCAAAATCAAAAGAAAGGTCCAAAATCAAAAGAAAGGTCCAAAATCCAAGGAATGGTCCAAAATCCAAGGAAAGGTCCAAAATCCAAGGAAAGGTCCAAAATCCAAGGAAAGTTCCAAAAACCAAAGAAAGTTCAAAATCCAAGGAATGGTCCAAAATATCCGATGCTCGTTAATCAGAGTGCTGTTTTCTAGCGTTGATTCAATCTAACGAATCTGTTCGAGAATTCAAAATAGCTTGTATTATTCTATAGGATTCAAATGCCAAGTTGGCCACAACTTACCATTTTCAACAGCGAACAGTCTAAGAAAAGATCCGAACAACTCTTGAAGAAGACGTTGGCCGATGGACTTTGACGTTAGCGAGCCTGTAAAAACTAGCTACACTCGAGCCGCAACAAACTCTGATTAAGTTAATCTGTGATTAAGACTGGTTGCATTCAGCTCATCGGCCTTGTACGTTAGATTAAGCGAAGATGAGTCGTATGTGTTTCGTGGTGGCGAAGGTGAAACTCATCAGCCCTATTTGTTACATGATTACAAGGTTTGAATATTTTCAAGCTTGAAAAACTGTTAAACACCACATAATCATGGTCAACTAAAACTTCTGGTGTTTTTCAAATATTCTTAAGCGATATCTGTTACAACAAAAATTGGCGATTTCACTTTTTCGAATATTGTCAAGTGTTAAAAACCACACCATCAATGTCAACTGAAAATTCTGCTGTATTTCAAATATCTGAAAGTGGTGGTCGTAAAAACAAAAACTGACAATATCATGGTTTTGAATATTTCAAGGTTGAAAAAAGTTAAAAACCAAAATGTCAACTAAAATTTTTGCTTTGTTTTTCAAATATCTGAAAGCTGTGTCTGTAAGGACAAAAACTGACAATATCATGGTTTTGAATATTTTCAAGGTTGAAAAAATGTTAGAAACCACATCGTCAATGTCAAATTAAACTTCTGCCATTTTTCAAATATCCGAATGCACTGTCTGTTAAGACAAAATTTGACAATTTCGTGATTTTGAATTTTTTCGAGTTTGAAAACATGTTAGAAACCACATCGTCAATGTTAACTAAAATTTCTGCTATTATTCAAATATCCGAAAGTTGTTTCTGTAACGACAAAAACTATTTCACGGTTTTGAATATTTTCCAGCTTGTAAAAATGTTAAAACCACATCATCAATGTCATCTAAAATTTCTGTTTCTTTTCAAATATCAGAAAACAGGGTGTGTTATGCCAAAAAATGGCAATTTCATGGTTCTGAATATTTTCACGCTTAAAAAAGTGCCAAAAACCACACCATCAATGTCAACTAAAATTTCTGCTGTTTTTCAAATATCCGAAAGTTGTTTCTGAAATGACAAAAACTGACTTTCATAGTTTTGAACACTTTCAAGCTTGTAAAAATGTCGGAAACCACATGTCAACCAATATTTCTGGCTTACGTTCTGCCATCTTCCCGGTACAATCGCTACCGCTACGGCTTACGGATCTTCTCGGCTCGCTATTCCTGCAACGTTCAAATTTTCAAAATCTTCCAGAGCCAGGGAGGCTTTAGTCCAAGGATCTTTTTATTGTTCCATATGAATTTTCCAGGCTGGGTAGTAGTAAATAAAACGACAATAATATCACATTTGAGATGCCAAGCATAAACACGTTTTTTCGTAAGGAATGAAATCAGTAGTACGAGTAACGGATAGAGGACGAAGGAAGAAGACGAAGAAGAAAATGCAAAATAACGAGGATTAAAAGTGGTTCGGGGGAAAACTATGAGAAGAAATAGGAGAAAAATACATTTCAAATTTAAACTTTTATATATATATATATATAAATATATGGACGACATTTCCCATATTTTCGGTTATTTTTTTTCAATTTTTTTTTGTTCACTGAATTTTTTCCACGGTACGACAACGCCTCTGGTCGGGTGCTTGCGGAATACTGCTTCGAATAATAATAATATTAATAATAATAATGAATCGATATTGATAAAAAATAGGTAAAGCGTAGTAACAACTAAAGACGAGTTATCGGCTTGACCGTAAGACGTGAAGGTACGACACACTAACGGTTAGTCACTGGTATAAGGATAAGGTCCAGGATTGTTAGTCATAACGGTTAGATAATCTGACAGTAGAAACAAGAAACTATAATCGGGATAATATTCGTACAAAAATTTCCTCGCGCGTATGTAAAAAAAATCAAAAACCCTGTTGAAGAAACTTGGAAATGTTAGTGTCGCGTGGTGCCCCTGGTGTCAAGAACCGGAAACTTTGCTCGATACTGACCGCCGAGGTACGTTTCGGGTGCCGCGGTACTGTTTCGGCACGATACCGTTTCCTGCCACCAGGTTGCGCGGCACTGCGGTTGTCTCCGCGGCATCGCGGTCGCCGCCGCCATCAGTTCAAAATTCCTAGATCGAGAACCAGATATGTTGTTAATAAGATATAGCAAGATTTTAAAACATGGCCAGATACGTTGCTCAGTTTAGGGTTTTTCTTGCAATAATCCGATAAACAACCGAGCAAAAATTCACGTTAAAATCAGAAAAATGCGGCAGCTACGGCTAATCGATAAAAAAACAGGCTAGTTTAAATAACAATAAATACATAAATAAATGTCAGATCTGTTTAGAGAATCGAATGTATACACTTAAAAATACTTCTCGAACCAGTAAATGTCACCGTGTGACCTTAAGGCCCGCCGCGGATGTCCACAGGTGGAGCTGCGACCCAGCCACGATACGGTTCAGCGCCATCTGTGGTTCAGCAGCACGTACCGCAATCCGCGGCAGGCCTTCGAATGAGGACCTAAGGGCATTTGACACAGTAAGCACACCGGGTATTTTCCGAGGCTCTTCTCGGGCTAAGTACGCCTCGTATTCGAATAAGAAAATTAGCACATTTTGATTAAGAGTTTCATTGGACAGAAATTTGGGCCGCGGGAGGGAGCCCCAGCAGCATTTTTCAGGTTGTGCGAAAGACCGCTGTCGCCAATGGCCACGTATAGAGCAGACGACATTTTGCAAAATGGCAGGTTCGGCAGGCTGCGTATCAAGCAGACAACAAATTGCAAAATGGCTACGTATCGAGCAGACGATACATTGCAAAATGACAGCACCATCTATGCAGGCTGTCAAGTAGTACGGATGTAGAATAAAATAGGAAATACAGTAAAAATAGAAAAAAAATATAGGAAGAATATAGGATTTTTTTCTGAAAACGTCAGCAAATTACTGCAGCTTAGAGCATTTCCAGCTTTTTAATTGCTCAAATTGGTAAACAATTTTTCACACTTTCTCACTTACAAATATCAGATTTTTGTTCATATTTTTTTATATGCAAATATTTGATTTTGTTGCAAAATTTTCACCAAATATTAAAAAAAAATAATTGTCATGTACGTAATTTTAGAAGGACAGTTTTCCGACCCATCTACAATAATTCTTCGAGAACGCCGTAGGCAACTTTTTAAAAAAATTTAGAAAAACTAGTGTAACTTTAACATTGCAGAGTAGGCCGTAGAAAACTTTCTTAAAAAAAATTCGAAAAACTAGTGTAAATTTAACATTGAAGAGAGCGCCGTAGGCGAAATTAAAAAAAACTTCAACCATAATGCATTTTTAAAAACATGCTGTAAGCAAATTTTTTTATAAAAAGTGCTGTTTACAAAAACTAGGCCACAAATGATGGAATTCAGATTTCTTTTATAAAAAATGTAATGTGTGTGTAAATACTAACATTTAAGGGAACATTATAGAAGTACCTAAAAACTATAGAAAATAGAGGAATCACTAGAGATGCCGTAGGCAATTAAAAAAAAATACAAATAGTACTTTTTACAAAAACTAGGCCACAAATGATTGATTTCAGATTTCCTTTCTAAAATAATTTAATTGCGAAGTTTTTTTTTAGAAAAAAACTAGCAATAATGTATTTGTAAGACATTCTTGGAAATATCAATTATCAACAGAATGTCATTGGCAATTATTTTTTAAACAAAACCAGAAATGATAGATCTCAGATGATGAATTTTAGCTAGTGTCTACTATATTTTCTTTGCCATAGAGAAATTTTTCTAAAAATATATCTAAAAACTATAGGAAATATAGGAATCACTTGACAGCCCGTCTATGTTTAGTTCGGCACACCTGCCGCGGCGGTGTTGCCACGCTAGTACTGCGCCAATGTCAGCGTATCGAGCAGACAACAAATTGCAAAATGGCCACATATCGAGCAGACGACATTTTGCAAAATGGCAGCGCAATCTATGTTTAGTTCGGCACACTTGTCGCGGCAAATTGTGGATGCCGCGGCAAGGACCGGGCCTATTGCGACGGCGGTGTTGTCGCGCTAGTACTGACCAATACTGCCGTGGTTCCCGATCGGGTCCTTTCACCTGTCAGGAGGGACTGTCTGTATAAAAATGCAATACTTCTGGTTATAGGGGGGTCTTCCCGCTGACCGCTTTCACTTCTCACGGGTAACGTATCAAATATAGGGTCTGGAAAACGAAGAAAAAAACAATAATCAGCGGGTTTTTTCAAACTGTGCTGGGGATGGGTCTACGACGGCCACGTACCACACTTACTGTGAACTGGAAGGAAGACATTTAATATCAGCAACAGTACATATATATATATTTATAATAATAATAGAGCATTTGAATTTGCAACAAATTGTGAGCGAAGAAGATGAAAGTGGAGAAGAGAAGAGGAAATTAAGGCAGGTTGCGGTGGTGTTTCACACCGTCGAACGAAGGATTGCGGATTAGTGCTAAAATAATATCTAAAACAAAAGCAGCCCAACTTTTGGCAGCTTTCTGCGCTAGTGGAGAAAGCCGGGCAGCGTAAAGCACACATTCGTGTCAACTGAAACACGATTTCGTATCGATAGAAATATTTCCAATAACGCTACACGATACCGCGATAGTAGTTGGTTTTGTAAAGTCTGTATAAATATTACAGCCACCTTTTGCATAAAAATGGAATACATGAAAAATCCCATCCCCTGGCCAATTTTCAATTGACGAAAATAAATATTGAATATGGTACGTTTGCTCGGTTGCGCGTTACGTACGGCGATGGTCAGTGCGTGTCACCGGGTCAAGAACGGACGTTGCGAGTGAAAAAAAAGATGGCGGTCAATGCTAACAGAATCAGCATCTATAGCATTGACGAAGCAAATGTTGAAGAAATTAAGAAAATTTTACCATTTTTTTCTCCATTTGCATTTCAGTTCAATTTTTCCACTATACGTGTGCACGTAAACATACGTTGGATGGAATGTGACTAAAAGCCCCTGTACCTAAAGCAACTTCATCTGTCAATTGCAAGTTTACATGTCGTCATAATGTGGGCACTTTATCTCAAATAAAGTCAGCCAATTTTCGTAATATTTCGATCGTCAAGTTCATCTAAGGATGTTGTTTTCCACTGAAGTTTTAAGTAACTTTGCTTTGAAATTATCCCAGATGACGTCATATTTAGGTACTTTTTCTTAAATTACGTTAATTAATTAATAGCCACTTTTTTTTAAAAAAAACCGTCATATTTCGATAACCAAGTCATCAAAGGATGTCATTTTGCACATTTTTGTACTGTTGTTTATCTTATGGGGTCTCTTAAAAACATGTGCAGACAAGCGGCCAGTTGATATACAATTTTTCACATTTTTTCACTTCCAAAAATCTGATATTTTTCACATTCACATCCGATTTTCACATCTGACATTCACATCTGATTTTTTACAGATGTTTTTCACTTGAAAATACCTTATTTTTCACATTTTTACCCAACATTTTTGAAAAAATAACTATTTCAAGAGCTATAGCAGTGCATCTCAAACAACAGGACGCCACCCAGCTACAATATCGAGATTTACATAGGTAATTTTTTTTACAAAACTAGACCACAAATAGTGGATTTCAGCTTGCTTTTCTAAAAAAACTGTGGGGCTAAATTTAATATTAAAGTTTAAGAGAACGTAGTATGCGAATTTTTTTTAATTCGACCAAAAAATGGATTTCAAGTGTATTTTCGTGGAAACGATTTTTTAAGAAGTAATGTATTATTTTTAAGATTCTAGCAAGTATTAGTCTTCAAAAGAGCGCCACATGCAATTTTTTTTAAATAAAACTGATAAAAATAATCAAATTTTAGTAGGTTTTTAATAAAATAAGGACCCGAATGGAGGATAATTCCTCAATTTTAAGCTGGATTTCTCGTGAAACTCATTTCCAATGAATTTTGCACATAAATTGCCAATTTAACCAGGTTTTCACATTTTCACACATTAAGGGTATAACTTTTTTCATTTTTCAGTGTTTTCACACTGGCCTCTTGCCTGCACGTGGTTTTGCGTGTTAATTAATGATGGTAGTTTGAATGGAAATTGACTTGAAGGGCTATCATACACTTAATCGCACACTTAATCATACACTTGATTGCGAGAAATCCAATTCGTACATTTGCTTCGTCAATTCGCAGTAGAAAATCGAACCAAAATGGCTGCCAATAATTTCTCAAAAAAAACAAAATTGAACAAAAAAATACCATTTGATGCACAATTTCCAGCAGTAATCGCTGGAAACAGTACAACAAATCCAGGAAAGGGCATTTCGGAGTCAGTGCTGCGACCAAATTTAGGGGAAAACTAGCAAGAATCGATTTTGCAACCTACGAGTACCATCATCAATGCGAGAAAAATGGACACAAACTATCACGCACACTAAACTACACAAAAAGCATCGGTCTGCCGCATGCCGACGAGGTACGTGGACAAAAAAAACAACAGTTTTCAGATTGTGAAGATGACGACCTAAAAATTTGGCCTGAATGGTCGTTTTGGGTAAGGGTTTGTGAAAGGGCATCGAGGGCCCTTCGGGTACTAGCGAAACTTCCAACTTCGTCCAAAATTATGTAAATTTTCAGATTTTCGTCAACCCCTACCTCCCTAATGAAATTTACAAAATTGTTTCCCTGACTAACCCAAGTAAATTTCCACGAAAATAGGTATAAATTCTGTGAAAAACATCCCAACAGGACCATTATTATGAATTACATTGTATATCAAATACAACTCGTACCATTAATACTTCCAATTTTTTAGAATCTAAGGTATTGATTTTAGGACCCCCTTAATTAATATTAAATGCATACGAGTACCGTATACGTGAACACATTGCAAAAAAACGGTACTATGCATTTAGCTATGCATTATAGCTTTTGCAGAATATACCTTATACTTATGAATAGCAGAATTTTATAAATTTGGCTGAATAAAATTGTAAAGAAACTACATTTTTTCATTCGAAAATGTGCCGAGGGACCATGTTTGAAATCCATCATTGCCCACATGGAAAAGAAATGCATTTCGAAATACATAATATGCAATGCATTTTAAAATGTATTTCAAAATACGTGTAGATTGAGACATTGATATATTGCAAAATGCATAGGAAAATGTATTTCCTGGGTATTCATCAATTTATATTGCGATGCATTTCATAATACATATCAAATGTATTGCAGAATGCATCTCATAATGCATTTCAAATGTATTGCAGAATGCATTGTATGATGTCGCCAGTGATTTTTGATATGCATTTTTTAATGCATTTTAAAATACATTACAGCTAGGTGAAATTCTAAAATCCATGTATATACCGTATAATAATTGTAATTAAGTTTTTCATTACATGTTCTTAATAAAATTATTTTTACCAGCAAAATATACTTTTAAATTCACTTTTTAATAACTTTTTTCAGAATTTCAGTATTGAAAAGATTTCAGAATTCAATGTATTTCGTAATGCGTTGTAAGATGCATTTTAAAATACATTACTAAAATATATTGCTGTATGCATTCAGAAATGTATTTGCTGTGAATGTCTTGCCGCAAAATACATTTGCAATACATTTCCCAATTTACAATGCATTTAAAATGCATTTCCTTTTCATGTGGGTGAACATTTTCATTTAAGTGATATATCACAACTACCAGAACATATGTGAATGTGTTGTGCCTCCTTGGGAAGGAGGAGACACTGAACGTCTCCTCATCTTTGTGGATTTGCCATAAGGTGCCATTACTTTTTTTGCGTAGAAAAAGTCTATTTTATTTTATTTAAAGTCGTTCATTATTTCGCAAATGCTTTTTGTTGTTGTTACATAAACTGTGTAATGCGCATAATATAATACAGGTATACGTTAACAATTTTACTCCTTTTGTTTATCTCGTGAACAGACATTTTTCATACTTTGCTAATACTTATTTTGCCCACTGTATATACATGTGTACATGTACAGGGTGTCGATCTAAAGGAATGAAAGTCCTGGAATAGTCACGAAATTAGCATTTGGGTCATCGAACAGGTCGTTTAAATCGCTTTACCTAATTCCGTAGAAACCCTGTAGAATTACGTAACATTGAGTCACGTAATTCCAACGTTATTTCATGCAATATACAATACATTTAACCAGTTACATTCCCCAGTTGCTGAAAATTAATAAGATACACGTAGGAGAACTTAAAAATAAAAAAAACACATTTTATATTCGTATAAGAAACTGACATATAGCTAACTGGACTTACTGTACGTTTGTTTCTAATTTAGCTACTTCTACTATATGTTTGCGCATCAACTTAAACTTATAAAAATGTGACGTATTGATTTTGTATTTTCATAACTATACTCAGTACCGATTATGTTTCATATGTTTGGATTATTCCTCGTATGTACTCATTATGCTTTTCAACTGTTAGATTATTTGGAGGTTTTGGAAGAAAACATTTTAAAAGGATGTCTAATGTGCTATGAATTTTAGTTGGGAAACCACCAAAAACTGCTGAAACGACTAAAGCACTAATATGTTCAATAGTTGTTATCACTTTATAAATTATGCAGTTTCTTATTAGTAATTAACACAGTATCTACGT
This sequence comes from Kryphioiulus occultus, assembly GCA_034687865.1. NCBI lineage: Eukaryota > Metazoa > Arthropoda > Diplopoda > Julida > Julidae > Kryphioiulus > Kryphioiulus occultus. The sequence continues at coordinate 14,037 of JAQGAF010003420.1, forward strand.
GCTGTATATAGCGTTTTAGAACGTGACCCCGTGACCCTATATGCTTACAATGGTGGATCGAATATAGTAGCTTATGCCGAAAGTTTCGATTGATTTGCGTTTGACCCAGTGGTCAGTCAGCTGGTCAGCGCTTCCGTATTAAAAACCTACATTGTTACGCTAATTATGACCATCAGTTAGAGTGATGTCTAACTACCAACGACGGGCCACTCATAAATGACGTCCCTGAAACTGCAGTCAGAAGTGGGATTATAATCCTATTTCAATAAATGGCTTATTGAACGCGTTTCTATTCAATTCAACTCAGTGCCCTGCAATTAGTAAGTGAATATCATCAACCCAGTTGCATATTCAGTTATCATCGCGTTATCCTGGTGGAAAGATTAGTATGTATCAGTATAAAATTCACAGTGATATCAGTACATATGTACTGATATATGGTGATATTAGTATAAACCTTACTGATGTCAGTACCAGTTATTCTGGCGATAATTAGCGTGGCACAAAGTTTGTGATATTATTGCACATGTACATGTGTAGTTAAATTACAACTCTCTATAGTGAGATTTATAACTTACAAAAAAATGCAATTAAATTTGACTGCGAACATTTAAAATCACTATCCACCTATTTAGTTGCAACAGCTGATATCACTACGCTATTACTGACACTATATACTGGAAACTAGTGATATCAGTATACATATCACAATACTTAACACTATGGATTAGTATACAATATTAGTATTAGTGGTACAAGTACGTTATGGAATGAAATGACATAAGTATCCATCACTATACTATCAGTACTGATATTAAATGTCAGCATGTATCTTGTACTTACATGTAGAGGTAATAATATTGATATTACTACGTGAAGTAATAGTGCTACTACTATCCATAGTAATAGTGATATTACTAACAATAGTAATATCATGATGTCAGTATCCATACTGATTTTTATATACTGACATCAGTAGACCAAAAACCCACTATTCGTCACTATAGAGTATAGTGACCCATACGCTTCGTCAATATACATGTACAATCTACTACACGTATTAAAATGCCGCTATTTTTATTTACCTGCTCCCTGAAGAGTTGACCGCTGGCCGCATTTTCCTTCTGGTGTTGCTGGACAGCGTCCACGTCCACCCTGAGTTGTCCGAGCGTGGCCGCGTCCTGATCCCGCTGGACGACGACTTCCTCCCATCGCGACCTCAGCGCCACCACGTCCGACCTGAGCAGCGCCAGCGCCGTCTCCAGCTGACCCCGCTGACCCATGGCCAGCGACACGTTTTGCGCTTCGGCCAACTCCTTCATCTCCTTCCTCAATTCCTCCACCGATCGCTGCAACCACTCGACGGTCACTCTGCTGTTGCGACGCTGACCGCTACTCTTGGCGTCCGCCGCCTCCCTTCGCTCCTGCAGCGCCCGAACTTCCAGCCTCGTCTTTTGCCACTCGGAGTGGACACTGTCCAGCTCGGCTCGCCATTCGCGAACGTCCACCGAACGCTCAGACTGACGCTCTTTGGCTCGCACCAGACCGTCCAGATCGCTCTTCAGGTTGTCCAGCTGGGCTCGGAAACCGCGCACCAGCTCGTCGTTGACCGCTTGACCAGCTTGACCAGCTTGACCATTGGTCATCTTAGCTTGACCAGCGGTCATCGTCGCCAGACCGCTCGATCCGAGCACGACCTCGGCGTTGACCGCTTGACCAGTGGTCATCATCGCTTGACCAGTGGTCATCGTCGCTTGACCAGTGGTCATCTTCGCTCGACCATCGCACGTTTCCCTCAACAGCATCAGCGCCACCCGATCTTCCTCCCTTTGCTCCCGCAGTTGCGCCACCTGAGCCTGCAGCCTGGACAGAGCATCCTCCAGGCGATGTTGCTGACCACTGGCTCGACCACTGTCCATCGCCCACGACGACGATAGGGAGTTGGAAACGTCTTCGGCCGTCGTCATCGTCACCAGCAGGTGGAGGAGGAAAAGGTTGCGCATGGTGACCCCTCTGGATGACCCGACCGGACAGCGGTCAGTTAGTCCGAAAAATCCTTTCGCCGTCGTTCCTATAGCGTAATTTCCAGCTTTCTCTCTGTTTCCCTTCACGACCACCGAATTTTTTAGCGCGGAAAAAAAAATCCAAAAATGACCCGACCGGACAGCGGTCAGTTAGTCGCGAAGATGGGCCGAAAAAATCCAAAAAATCTTATCGTTATTTGCAGCTTTCCCTCTTAGTGGCGTTCACTCGTTTGCGCGTCCTCTTCCCAAATGCCCAAAATCGTTACTGATGGAAAAACCTCCGACGGATCTCCCTTTTAAACCTGGCCGTGTCACGTGGCCTCGGTTCCCGTGACGTTGCGCTTCGTCATTGGTCCGTCCCCTGCTGCCCCCGTCCCGTCAGCGGTACCCCGTCAACACCTGCTCCATCCCCGGGCCGACTTCGCTTACCAGACGCGCCCGTGACGTCGAGCACCAGCCACGCGACCCACACGACAGCAGCCTCCTGAGGAGGGATACGTATGCTGACGCTGGTTTTTTTTTTTTGTTATTTTGTGAGGGGTGCTGGAAATACATCTCGTGGGGTGGCGACGTAAACGTGTGCCAAGCAGGGGAGGAACGGGGGTGACGGTCTAGCCACCGGCGGAGGACCCGCGGGGTCAGGACGACCGGTGCGTGCCCTGACTAGCCGAAATGTGTACGGGAAAAGGACGAAGAAGAAAAAAAAGTGTTTAATTTTATGGAAATTATTTAAGACGTCTGAAAAAAAAAAAAAAAAACTGGGATAAAAAACGGAGACGTCGCGTGACACGCGTGCACCGTTTTTTGGGCGACGATGGGTTGGGGAGGTCGAAGGTTGCACCGGCAGCGTCTACCAACACCAGGTTGGCGTCGATTTTTACAGATACAGTACATGTAGTACATGTATGGCCGATGATACGTACAAGTACATGACGTACACTCTATAAGAAAAAACTGGGCCTAAATTTTGTCGCAAATATTACACCTTTTTAGGTGTTTATAAGCACCCGTGAAATAAGGTTCCCTATAGGACATGTGATCTAAAGGTGTCAGTTAGCACCAAAAAGTAAACGCCTAGAGGTGTTATAGGCCTAAACACCTAAAACAAAAGGTGTTTCTAAGCACCATGAGCACCTTATTTCACGGGTGCTTATAAGTACCTTGTAAGCACCTAAAAAGGCGTGGTACACCTTTTTAGATGTTCATAAGCACCCATGCATGAAATAAGGTGCATGTATTACGTAACGCAATCTTTGCCCTGTTTAGAGACCCACTCCCAGTAACACTTAAAGACTACCCACCCCTAATGTTACGTAACACATTTGTACAAAAATTGTATTTTCACCCATGGATTTTATATGTAATTTGTAGGGTTATACAGGACCTATAGCGTGTACCATTTGTTATTGATTCTGCAATATGTTACTGATGACAATATTTTTGGTTTAGACCTCACCAATCCATTGCAAATCTGCACTGTAGAGCTCAGAATAGTTAATTTTGTACATCAGCTAATGCTGTTGTCTATAGCTGCACCACTGCGGTAGAGCTTCAAGATTTTCTGGTCCTTGAAAAATGTTACGTAACGCATGGCCCACCCGCTAGTGCATTACGTAATATTTGCACCGCTCCATGTGGGTAGGGAATTAACAGTTGCACTGTTGGAC